>JAOXYD010071779.1:0-12613 GCA_028565735.1 Pinacopodium congolense | reverse complement strand
AAGTCATAAAATCCCATGTTAAAGTCGTCATAGGTTCATTCTACAAGTCCATCTAATGCATCATCTAAGTCGCCTGAACTAAATTCGATATTAAATCAAGCTTTATTTGTTACTGTTCATCCAAACATCTAAGTGCATTAACACGTTCCATAAATAAGCTCAAATATTGCCCTCAAACACTAAACCACATTAAAAAATAAGTAACACATAAAAGACAATGGCAATAATACAAAAGATTATACTAATGAAGCTAAAAACACACAAACAACCCTTAAAACACTTAGAAATACCCTAAAAACATAGTGTTAAAAAAACTTATAAAATTTCTCACACTTAAATATTTACTTTTCCTCAAGAAAAAATTTAAAATTGAAGGCACACAAACACAAATGTAGCACACATAAGCACATAAGAATGAGGGCTTGAACATAATAATAGAAAAAGATATCAAGGAATTCGCCTAACCAAAGTCTCAATCATTCATTAAGATCCAATGTAATCCATTATTCTTTTCACACCATGATTGTCTTTGCATTGAAAGTGCATTATAATTAAAACATTACTATCCTATTCTCACACCCATGACAATTATAATCGTGCATTTGATCAAATTACCTAGTGAAACTTAGTTAAACACGAAGCAATCATTCGTGAAATATTTTATTTATGAAAGGAGGTCTATGGATTTTTTTACAGAGTTTAATTCAACAATTTTTACTTTTACCAAGAACAATCAGCTCATTTTTTTTACGTTAAAGTGCACGTCTTTCTATTTTTCCTTGATTTTTTTTTCATTTTTCTCTCTTTTTTATAGTGCACCCCCAGTTACTCAGGTTTGGTGGTGTTCTTTAGGTTAAGTTAGAGTGTCATGTTAGCCTTTTTACATAAAGGTTCATGTCTTTTGGGGCGCACCCTTGGTTACTCGTCCATATCATAACTCACAACTAGCCTTACGCTCCACTCTTAACCCCTTTGCATTTTGTAAAGCGGTCAAAGGAGTAGTTAGTAAAATTGAACAATTAACACATCCAATCCATGAAACCATATCACTTCTTTCCTCACTAATCCTTTTTATGAATGAAAACCAATGCATCCTATTGTTAAGTCTAAGATCATAAAAACAATGCATTCAAGCAATTATCATGGGAGTAAAAAAGGTATGCAACACTTTAATTAGCTTGCATTTTTAATTGAAAGGCAATCTTTATATAAACATCTTAGGATCCTACCTCTTCACTCCTAGAATAATCTTGATCCTAATTGTGGTAGTTCCTTTCAATCCCATGCTATTTATACATTCACGTATATAAAGCAAATATGTAACCAAATCACTAGCCAATTAACAATCCTAAAACATTCATACTATATGCCAAATAGAAAAAAATAATGCATGTGCTACCTCCCCACACTTGAAAAATGCTTTGTCCTCAATGTGTCAAGGAAACATCACAAGAGACAATGAAAAACAACTAGTATTAAAAACAACACAAAAAACATGCAAAAGAGACCAACATCAAATAAAAGAGAGGGGCAAGAAAACTTATGGCCAATGTATGGGTGATTGGACTGGAGAGAGCACTTAAAGCCCTTGCATTACGAAGGATTTGAGCACCTTTTCGGTGAGGTAGCATTGTTGGCATGCTACCTATTGTAATTATTCATCCATGTGATCTATCTTCCGGTTGTTAGATTTTACAACATTAATCACTCGTTGCAAACCTGGCTCCTCGAGTTCATCACTAGATGTATCATCAGATTTGGGCGCAACAATGGAATTAAAAGCTCCTTGGGTTAACTTGTATTTAACAGCAACATGAGATAAAGGGTTTTGAAGCTTCATATTATGATGCTCTAGAATTTTAGCTCTTCGCAAGTCCGGGATATTAAAAGACTCATAATATATTACAATTAAACCATCAATAGCAATTGAAAATTGAGAAGCTAAGGCAGTAGCAATGTACCCTATTCCCAAATAGTTTCTTGGCTTTATAATATATTAGACTAAAACTTGAAAAATGTAAAAGGATGTGCGAAGCTTAACTTTGGCATCCACCACAGTAAAAACAATTCCCTTGTAGAACATTTATTGCTTTGGGTTTTGATGAAGATGGCATAACACATAAACTTTTGCTAAACCATAGAATTGGATGCTTTATTAGAGCATGTTAAGCAAAGCTAGCTTAATCTTAAGTTTGTTTGCTTGCACAGGAGGCCTTGTGATCCCTTGTTAATTAGCATTAATCCCTGGCCTCATGAAGTCCATGAGTTTCCTTTCACCTCCTTCTTGCTCTCATTTTTCTGTCATATTTGTTTGAATCCTTTCTTGGCACCTATCTCTTTTTAATTCTCTCTTATGCCTTGTGATATTTGAAATCTCTTCTTCACTTAACTTGTTAAACCTTCTAATACTTCAAATGCACGGATCATAAATTGTAATAGATTGGAATTAGTTACCACTCAATTCAGGTTAAACTTTGTTTAAGGCATAATTTCATATAACAATGACTGAAAAAAATATATTAAAGTCAAATAACTAACAATGACTAATCAAAGGAACAAAGTGCAAGAATTTGGAACTTGAATCTTTAAGACTAGGAATTACTTTTATCCCTATTTTGTTTACCTCTTATCTTATTGATTCAATTATGTTTGATCCATGATTTTCTAAAGTTTAGTCACCCTTTCCTAAGGTGTAACTAGTTTTTCCTAGTTGAAATAAGATAGAATTAGTCTTATAATCTCTCAATATACAAAACCTTTCTTAAATATTCAACTAGATGTGAAGCAATCCTATAGGTAATAATCAAATAGTTAAGATCTCTCTTCAATCACTTAAAAACCTAAAGTTTATAGGTCTATTGGGTGCCAACTCTCATTATACCACCCAACACAAATTCCCTAGCTCAATCTCTCAATCTATTGTAAGGTATAGGCATAATCAACATTACAAACATTAATTAATTAAATTAATAAATAAGAGTTTCACAAAATAATTTAAGAGTAATTCCTACAAAGAGTCTAGTCACTTATGAAAATGATATATCCATCAACTAACATGTTTTCCATATAAAAAAAGCAGAAAAAAGAGAAAATAATAAAACTATATGAAGCTTGGAACTCTTCTCTTCACTCCCTCAATGCTGGAAAATCTGGAAGTTGATGTTTATTGATGATTCCTAAGGTGGATAACGTTTCCTTTTTTGGGTAGCCACAAAAAACCTCTCCTTGCCTCTTTGGTATGTCCTAAGGTGATATGTGGAGACTCCTAGGGTATCTAACCTTTAAAGATAACCAAAATTGGCTTCTAAGTCATAAAATCATATGTTAAAGACATCATAGGATAGAAACTTAGTTCCAGGAATGGTCGTGCATTACACTCTTTAGTCTTTTAGCTATACCTTACATACGTCCGATTGTCATGAAATTAGATATGCGATCTCCTCACATGTTCATAAAATTTCATAGAAATCTGTGCCCTACAAGTTCATCTAATGCATTATCCAAGTCACCTAAACCAAATTTAATGTTGAATCAAGCTTCATTTGTTACCTATTCATCCATACATCAAAGTTTATCAACACATTCCTAAAATAAGCTCAAATATTGCCCTCAAACACTAAATCACTTTAAAAAATACCTAACACATAAAAGATAATGACAATAATACAAAAGATCATACTAACTAAGCTGCAAACATATAAACAATCATTAAAATACCCAGAAACACCTAGAAACATAGTCTAAAAATGCACTAACACAAACAAGGCAAAGAAATAGAAGAAGAGGAAAAAATGAGATGTAGCTTAAAGCCTTGATCTAGAAAATCTAGAACGATGTAGTTGATCTTAATGTTTCAACATTTGATCTTGAGTTTCTCCATATTTTTCTCTCAAAACCTTTTTTTTTTCTTAAGTTATTATCTAACACCTTTATGGTGGCTCTTTAAGTTTCCCCCTAAGTTTTGTATTAAAAAAAACTTTGTCATCCAAATCACGTGATTTTCATGTCTTTAAAATTTTTCTACATGTCATAATTGTAATTAGACATGATTGTGACCTAGAGGTAGGCTCAACCTTTGTCATGATTGTAACCTACTATTTTATTCCAAATGCTTCATCTTGCCCTCCTCTTTAATCCTTATTTCAATTCCACATGAAACTACATTAAGTACCCATACAATTAAGTTAAACTTTATTCCCAACATTAACAAATATCACACAAAACAAATAAACATACCAAAAGAACATAATTCTAAGTCATAAACACCTAATTATCACCTTAAACATACATATTAACACATTTAACGACTAAAGATACAAATTTTAATAGAAACCTATCAACACTCTCTACATTATTTACAATTATGTTCTTTGAAGGGATATATGGTTCATTTCCTACAATTTCCAAAAATTTGTTCGTCAATTTAAGAGATGGTTATTCATCCTAATTTTTCAATCTCTATAATTATCTTCACTAAACAAAAGGGCTACACCTAAACTAAGTGCCATACTATCTTTACTCAATAATTAACTTGAATTATATCTCTATGAGATTTAGGCTCTGATATCAATTATTAGTACCTAAGGCTCAAGAATGATCCATCACTATTCCTTTTTATGGGTAAGGAATAATTTGACTACAATCTCCTTTATATGGCTCAATGATAACCCCTTCATAATTTGACTCTTAATATTTCCATCCCCCATAAGATACACTATCTCACAAAAACTTTCCAAAATGTCTCTCATTGACTTGATAAAGTGTTTAGAGGGCTCACTCATATCACCAGCTATGGGTTTAAATCTAGGAAAAATTCTAGAGAATGTGTGCTACCTTGAAATTTTCTTGTTTTTCCTAAATGATAAGGAGAAAAAAAAATGAAGTTAAAAGAGATTTCTCTTTTGGATTTTTATCAATAATTTACTTGTGAAGGTGGAGATTCGTTATTTTTTAAATCCTTATGTAAGGAATTACAAAATAAATTAGAGGGTTCACACATATTTAAACATTAATGCAAAAATTAACCCAAACAACTTTCATGAAACTCATATAAAAAACCCATAAAAAATCACCAAAATCTTTCCAAATAAGCTTTTAATGCTCAATTTTTTTGTTAGAATATTTCACCTTCCTCGTGGATACAAAACCTCACAAATGACATATAATTTGTTTCCAAAAATCCATCCCCAAACTAATTATAGTCATTGTATAATATTCTTTAACATTACAAAAAAAAATCAACAAAAATTTTATTTTTGAATGTTACTCTATGATTTTACCATTGACTAATCGACCAATGCCTTAACTGATCCATTAATCCACTATTTGGACTAGCTTCCACGCCATTTTTACACTGAAATCAATCTAATTCAACTCCTAACTCATTCATACATTTACAAAATAACTGTAATCATTCAAAAACATTTTCTTAACACTTATTCACTCAATTTATCATAATTGTACAACTTAACACAATCATATTCATCCAATTTACCAACTTTCCTTAAGTCTTTAATAAGGTCAATTTCAATCATTTAATTAACTCAATTAGATTTAACAACTCATCTTATCAAATACACACACACACTCTCTCTCTCTTCTTTTTACACCACCTTTAACCAATTTTCCAATCAAAATAAGTCCTTAATCACAAAAGACTTACCAAATCTTTTTAACACATTCATTAACCCATTCATAAATTCACTCACATATTGCATGTGAACATTCATGCATACATCAAGAGGACTTTAACATATTTCAATCACATATAACACCTCTTGATTATGCATCCTATATGTAAATCAATAAACATAAATTTCATATGCATGATGTCAGTCCTTTCAACGAAGTCGTAAGACCAAAGAGAATATTTACATAAACTTACATAAGTAACCTATCAAAAACATTACTCTTGAACTTAATCTTCCATGTTCATCTTCTATCAAGTTTGGCTCCAATGCTTCTCTTCTCATCGACATATCCTTCCACTAACTTCAATGCTTTAATGTAAACTTCACCATAATTGTCAATTTTAAAGGCTTAACATATATGCATCTTCATGGCACATCTCTAACACCTATCTTGTCATACCAAACTCAACAAACACATTAGGAACAATGTTTTTCCATCATTAAAACAAATGTGGAACCACCCCTTAATTCAACACTATCAAATACTTAATTTGATATAATACGCAAAACTAATATAATAATATGGTTTGAATTAAAATAAAATTGAAAAATAAAGAGGTAAGAGAGGATAAACATAAATCAATTTGAGAGTGATTCAGTGCACAACCTATACCTATGTCCACTTTCCAACACGTTTTTGGCAATTTCACTAAAACTGTCTTCTTATTAAATGAAGATCAACTCTTTTACAACTACTATCTTTTTCATGAGACAAAAGTCTCCCATACAATTTCAATCTAACATCTACATTACTAAAAAAAATGCATTAAAAATGATATTTCTTGACTGATCTAAAGTGTTTAGAAGAGACTCCTACAAAACCAACAATGTATGCACCTAAATTAATATAAAACATTAAAAAACAACTCAAAATATCACACTCAAAATGCTTCACAATTCACTTATAACTCAATTGCACACTACTTGATTTGTAACACACTCTCCAACACACTATTTATAAATGAAAATCCTCCTACCATCCATTTATAGCTATTAGAATATAGGGAAAACTAGCTAATACAATTTTTCCTATTGAAACTAGCCTTTGGCATCCAGATTTCATGTCCACTACTCAACTAGTCAAATGTATTGGTCGACTACTTCTCTGTGAAAACATCATAATGATTGACAGTAATTATCAATCACCACTTGTAGTTTAGCCCCTTTAAAAATTAGTTTTCAAATAATTAACACATTATAGCATATTTAAACAATCCTATTAAACACTTTGTTTTCACACACACACACACACACACACACTTCAAGCTAGTTGCTCAAAAGGCAAAGGTGTAGTAAAAGGATTATTTAAAAACTTTTTCTATATAATTCCTCTTAATTATACATCTTAAATGCATAAACTCTAAATATGAATGGATTATGCATGATTTAATCCCCATAAACACTTTAAAAGGATTAAGATAATATTTATAATAAAAATTATAGAGAATAATCTACTTGAAGTTCTATCTTGTTCTTAGGCCTTTTCTTTCACTGTTGTTCTTCGTAAATTTCATTTAAGCTCTAATTTATCCAATTTATATCTTTTAATAATTTTTCTCAAATCTATCTTTTCATAGAATCAAAATATCGTAAAACCATTAGTAATAAGGTTGTTTAATCAACGCCAAAATGTTGATGAAACCTCCCTTAGTTTGACAAACTCCTCCTTTTTAATAATGAAAAGACCATGTGATATTATGAAAGCACATGATAAAGCCTATACCAAATTTATTCCAATATCACTAAAATTTTATTAACATTTCAACATTTCTGAGCCTTTATGTAAGAAAAAATTAACAAAATAATCACATAATTAAAAAATATTTCAACACTTAGAATATATCAATGTTATTAAATTTCAAAAACTCCCCATAAATTCATGGTTTGTAAAAAATCATAAAAAACTTAAAAATTAAAAAAAACCCTAAATAAAAGAAAACATGCTTCCCTAAATGAAAGCAAGAATATCATATAATTCAATGCCCTTTTTTAAAGTCAATAAAAAGACAAATATAAAAACATAAACAAGTAAAATAGATTCTCATTCATTGATTTAGTGAATATATCTACCAATTGATGCACTGTTTCAAAAAAATTATAATTTGATATCTCCATTTTATACATGATCTATAATGAACTGATATCAGATTTCTATATACTTTGTCCTAAACTGTTGAATGGGATTCTTGGGCAAATAAATGAAATTAGTACTATCAAATTTAATAGGAATTTCGATGAGTTCAATTCCATAATTCCTACGTTATTACCTAATCCATATGATTAATGTACAATAACTACTCATTGCAACATATTTAGATTCTGCCATAGATAAAGCAAACAAATTTTTTCTTACAAAACTATGAGATTAATTAATTTCCAACAGATTGACATGTACTAAATTTACTCTTTCTATCTAATAACTACTTGTATAGTCCATATTCGAAACCAAACTAAGTCTAAGCATGTGTTTTTAGGATACTAAAGACCTAAATTCAATTTACCACACAAAAACCTAGGGATACATTTAACAGGTTAAAAATAGGATCCCTTAGGACATGCTTGAAAACTTATTCAAAAATGGGACCCTTAGGACATGCTTAAAACCTTATTCATAAACATAAACTGAATATGATATCATGTATACTAGCAATAAGATATAAAACCTCAGTAAAGTTTGACATATACTAGTTTACCTTCCTCATCCTTGTTTAGTTTGGTTTATGTGCTTATGAGGGTGTCTATAGGTTTGGCTTGGTTCATTTCAATGCACTTAGGTAACTCCTTGGTATATTTTTATTGATTATTGAAGATTACTTCCTTCAATTTGACTTTAAACCAAGGAAAAAATTCAACTCAACCTTCATGCTCATCTAGAACTCCCTAATCATACACTTTAAAAATTCCTTGCATAAACACACATTAGTAACAATAACAATGATATCATTCACAAATATTTGAAAAATCAAAATATCAACTTTATCCCTTTTAACGAACAAAGTTGTATCTACTTTTTCCTTTAATAAAACCATTTTTTAAAAGAAAATAACTTAACCTATTATACCATGCCCTAGGTGCTTAGTTAAAGCCACATAAAGGTTTAGTGAGTTAAAAAATATGATTGGGTCCATCATGATTTTCAAAAATTAGAGGTTGCTTAACATAAGCCTCTTATTTAATATAACCATTTAAGAAAGCACTTTTGATATTCATTTGAAAATTATAAAACCTATGTAAGATGCAAATGCATATAAAAGCCTAATAGCTTCTAATCTAGCTAATGGTGTAAAAGTCTCCTTATAGTCTTTTACATCTTTTTAGTTATAGTCTTAAGCTACTAACCTAACCTTGTTCCTTACTATGTTACCTTGCTCACCTAATTATTCTTAAAATCCTTTTGTACCTATGATTTTGTGATCTCTCAGTCTAGATATTAAAATCCATACTTTATTTATTTCACATTGATTTAATTCCTCATTCATAGCTAAAATCCAATGTTCCTCACAAAGTGCCTCTTCTACACTCCTAGGATTAATTTATGAAGATGAGACATGTTTCTTAAAAAGGAATGGCATCATTTAGAAACTTAAGAAGCTCCTGTCCCTTCTTTATTTCCTTCCTTAGTTTAACAATTTGTCTATTTGGATCTTGTGAGATAGCTTGATTATACTCCTTTTCGTCTTCAATGATTAACTTCTTAAAATCTTTGGATAAGCAAACATCATCACCTTTAAAGTTTCTCTTGCCCTTAAAATGGTTAGTCTTATCAAATATAACATGCATAACTTTATTAATTAAAATATCTATATGCTTTACTAGTTAATGAATAACTTATAGATATACCTTCATCTATTTTGGAATCAAATGTACCAGGGTAATATTTACTGTTCAAGATATAACATTTTATAACTAAACACTTTAAAGTAGCTAATCTTGGGCTTTTTTCTATGCCAATGTTCATAAGGTGTCTTAACCACTGTAGGCTTAATATATACCTATGACAAGCACATGTAGCAGTTTCAACACAAAAAAACTTAGGCAAATCATATTCATTAGTCATGATTATAGCCATTTCTTGTAAAGTAATATTCTTTCTTTCTACTGCAATATTTGTTTAGGCAATTCTAGGCACATAAAAGTTATGTGAAATACCATTTTTATCGTAAAAGGATTTAAACAAGTCATTTTCAAAATCTCTACTATAGTTACTTCTAACAGATGCAATTTATAAACCTTTTCATTTTGAACTTCCCTAGTAAATTTCTAAAAAGACTTGAAGCATTTATCTTTACTAGCTAAAAGAAAAATCCATGTAAATCTACTAAAATCATTTACTAAGAAAAATGCATAAAACTTACCCCCTAAGCTAGCAACCCTAGTAGGACCTATTGAACTAAGGGAGGTTCCACCAAGGTTTTGATGATGATAAAACTCATTTACTACTAATTTTTTCAACAATATTGTATTGGAAACATAAGGTTGAAGAAAAGATGTTAAAAGATATAATTTGGAGCCAAAGTTGGAGTATTGGTGCTAAAGTGTTTATGTCTGAAGTCTAAGATTATATATTCATGAAGATCAAGATTGTAGAAGGAAGGATCAAGAATTAAGATATTAAAATTTTGTATTTTTTGTTTTGTATTTTTTATTATAACTCTTACCTTGATCTTTCTAACATGTTAATGGATTCAACACAGGCAAGTGTTTATGCATATAAGACATATAATGAAGAGGAATTATGTGGCTAATACTTTTATGATCCTCTTCATACATTAAAACCTATTGTGAACTAGTTTGATGTTTGTGTGTTAGGGTATAGGTAAAAAGAAGTGTTTAAACATGGTAGGTTGTGTGAATGTGTTAACTCTTGTGTGAAAAAGTCTATGAAAATGTAGGGCATGTTTTAATTTAAAATTGTGTGAAAATGTTATGGTTTATTTGAAAAAGTGTGAAAATATTAGAATGTATTTTGAGGTTAGATTGTGTTAAGGGTTAAAAATGTTGGTACTTAATTTGGGATGTTTTAAATGTGTTAAAATATGTTGAATTATATTAAGAAATAGCCTAATTAGTAGATTAGTGGTGTCCATGAAAGCAAATAACATAAAAGTAAATAACATGAAAGTAAATGTTACCAATTAGCTAGGTTAGCATAAGCAGCAGAGCCGACCATCAACAAGATAAATAAGTAGAAAATAAAACAAAGAGCTCTAGGTGGTAGAGCCAGTCCATTAAGATTAAGATCACAAATATAAAGATAATAAAGTACCAAAATGGGAAGAGAAAGGAAAGAGCTACTCACTTTACTTCATCAAAGAATGAAAATACATTAAACATGTTCAAAGGAAATGTTTAGTGAAAAAAAAGGACACTTTAATATCAAAATATTAAATCCTCAAAAAGGCTCTTTACTTTGGCTTTAAGGAAGGCTAAAAACATGGTTTAAGGCTTTAGGATGAACCTAGGTCGTGGGTTATAAGCTTTGATGATTTTGGAACCAGACACTAGTTTTTAATGGTAGGAAGAATTTATTAGGTTTAAATGAGTCTCAATAGTCACAAACGGTTAATAGGCTAGTTTTTCACTTATAAATAGGTGTGTTAAGTGTGTTATGCATCAAGTTTGTAGAAAAAACACAAAATAATTAAGTTAAGAAGTATTTTTAGTATTATTTTGAGAGTTTTTTATGGTGTTTATGAAAATTTATGGTGTGTTATTAGAGAGCCTTTTTAACACTTTAGCTTGGTTAAGTAAGACATTTTTGTGAAGTTTATTTTATAGGGTGGTGAGATTGAGAGTTTGAAATTGTAAAGGGTTATTATTGTTCTCATTGGAAAAAAAAAAGAATGAGTGATTTATAAAGGTTACCCTAAAGTATGTGAAAAAGGGGGTTGATTGTAATATTATTATTGATAGTGAAATTCCTAACAAGGAGTTAGAGAGTGGACATAAGCATAGGATTTGAAATTGAACCACCATAAATTTGGTTTACATCTCTCTCTCTCTCCCTATATCTTTTTATAATCCAAATTTATTTTATTTCAATTCATATTGTTATATATTGTCGGTTTAGTTGTTTATAAGTTAATCATATTATTATATTGTTCATTATATTGTTTAGTTTCCTATTTTAATTAAAAGGAATTTTAATTAGGAGTAAAAGATTTGTCAAATTTTAAAGTCACCTAATTCGTCCACCTAGGTGCCATATAAAGACCAATAGGACCAAACAAATTAACATGTAATAATTCTAATGTTCTATAGGAAGTTATCTATTTCTAGTTTTTTAATGAGCCCCTCACTTGCATTCCTATTTAACAACCTCCAAAAATTTAACCTTCTTCATACTAGAGAATCCATTAATTAGTTTCTTGGAATTGAGATTTGAGATTAACTCTATGTTTGCATTTATAAGCTTTTACGACATATCTAAGCATCTTCATTCATAGACACTAAATACTTTATATCATGATTAAAGAAAACATCCATATCAATGACATAAACTTTTCCTTTCCTTTTTACTAAAAATTCAATATTATTGTCAATTATTTACAAACTATACATGTCTGTCCTTCCAAATCATTCCATTTGAGTCCATGATAGAGCCTTTTTATCTGACCCAAAACTCTTAAACTTGGCTTCAATCAAACTTGGGTCCTAATACCAATTATTCCTCCTCTTAATCATCTACAAAATAAAGAAATCATTTTGATTTATGATGAGCTCGTCGTAAGCTACCAAATAATAAAATACCTAACTAAACCTAACTGAGTAGGAAATTAAGAGCTCGAATATAAAGTTTAGATGTTACAACAAATCACAGAAAGATTTTTTGATGTTTCTTGAACTTCTAACTTGATTCTGAACTCCAGCCAAGCTCTAATTCATCAAGATCTTGTAGAAAAACCAAGAACATTCATAGATAT
>JAOXYD010071768.1:0-12613 GCA_028565735.1 Pinacopodium congolense | reverse complement strand
TTTTTCAATTTTTTATGTTTTTAAAGTGCAGTATTTGTATAATTGTATTAAAGTCGGGTCAATTCGGGTTAATACATTGGGTGTATTCGGGTTCGGGTGTATTCGGGTTCGGGTGCATTCGGATTTGAGTCTATTCGGGTCGAGTGCATTCAGGTTCGGGTTTATTCAGGTCGGGTGCATCTCGGGTTCATATGAAATTGGGTTTGGATTAGGTTCAGGTCGGGTGCAAGTCGGGTTCGGGTCGTTGTCTTTTTTTATCAATTCAAGTTAGGTCGGGTATGGTCCAGATCAGATAGGTCGAATTATTGGGTCGGATCAATTTTTGATATCCCTATGGACGATGCATACAAGCAGAGAGTTTCTTCTAACGGGACAACCTTTATGGAAATTATTGAGATACTAATTTCTTCAAGAAAGTAATATGAGCCATGGGACTGGCCGGTAGTACATACCGGACAGTCAACTTGGATGCCAAGTCAATACATATATTTATTGGCCCGAAGTTACCTGTTATACTTCAATCTCCACATATTCACATCGGTGTGTCAACGAAGGGCTCGCCAGTTCCTCCGTCAGGACCAAGCCCTCGCAGAAAATTTCCTCCACCAGGATCAAGCCATTGCATGTCTCCTGCGCCTCCATCCCCATTCAAATAATATTTTTGTACCAGTTTCCATATGTTACGATGATTTCATGATATCAGTACATAAATAAAAACTAACGTCAAGGTTACACCTTGTTTAAATATTTAACATAGGCCAAGAAACAACACAATTCTATACATTGAAGTTTTGCTCCTCTTGTCTAAAACATTAGGACTAGTGAAACTAATATTGTAAGTTTCGAACTATATGTTTATATATATATATATATATTACAATTTTTTTTTTTGTGAAAACATTTTTTAAAAAATTTATAATGGTATAAATATTTAAAAAAATTTAAAGACGTATTGTTGTTATTATTTAATTTTATAAAATTATTTTGTTAGAGAATATATTAAAAATAAATGTAAATAAAATTTTAATTTTATATTTATTCTAAACATGATTATAAAGAAATTTAATTAAATTGCATGTTTTAAATAATAATTATTCAAACAAAACAATTCATTTATGAATTCATTTATAAAAGGAATTCTACATTTTAAAGTCATCTTTTCAAACACGTTCTTAGTGAAGTCCAATAGCATGCGAAGAGTAAACCTGTAGTCTGTCTATAAAGGACAAGAACTGGGTTTGATACTACGTAAAGGCAAATATCCAGAGAGGGCTCGCCAGCCATTTTGTGATTTGTTGATTTTTGGTCTCTACGAAACTGTGGAGACAAACAAAATACAGCTAACTGTTGGCGTAGTGAATTTGTTGGCAAGCTTCAGGCCCGAAAGCATTTATTATGTCGACGTCAGGAAGGGTGAAATATAACGACATAGGTATAGAAACTCTGAGTATTGAAGCAGCACAACCAAGCGTGGATCAAGATCCAGACGAGGGCGTCAGTTCTGTCCATGTTATTGGCAACGGTATGGATTAAGTTTCTTCTTTTAATACAGGTACAAAAAGCCAGAAAATAATCAGAACTGCTGCAAAATATCTGAGGCCCTAAGGTGTTCTACGCAAATTATCTTTGCAACTTACATATATGAATATAAAATTCATTGGGAAGCATAAAGGGTTCATTGATCTTTAGTTTTTGTCATTTGCTATCGTATAAAATCAACTTTCCTCTGTTTTACACCTCCACCTTCATCTTAGGAAAACAAGACATGCCCTGCTGTCATAGTATCTAAGACAAAGGGTTTAACTAACTTTGTGACACCATCTGCTCAAAAAACTTGTGATCAAATAAGTAAATTTGCAGATTCATGGCTGCAAGTAGGGATGATGTTTGCGACAACATTCAACTGCGGGTTCATATTGAGTTACTCGAGTATTATAATGGTTCCTTTGGGATGGAAATGGGGAATCATAAGCTTAATTGGGGTCGGACTGTACTCAGCCTATGCCAATTGGCTCTTGGCTTCGTTCCATATCATGGAAGGCAAAAGATTCATCCGATACAGAGATCTTGCGGGGTATGCTTTAGGTAAGTTTCTAAAAATTGCTGACAAATGCAGAAGCCAGCTGCTAAGTAGATATTTGGTTACTTAACCTCACCTCGATCCTAATGGAACTAAAAGGGAAAGTCCAAACGTAAGCTGCATATTACCAAGCTATTAATAGGTCTTATTATATTAGACTTGTTAGTGGTTCTTGCCTCGTGTCAGTTTTATTACTTTCCAATGCTTTACTTTAGTACTTCACATGATTATCCTATTATTCTCTCTATCCTTTTAACTTTTTTAATGACCAAATAGTAACCAATTCTTATTAAACCCACATAATTAATTATACGCTACCATCGTATGGGTTGAAATAATTTTTATTCTAGGAGAACAGAAAAAAAAATACATTTATATTTAAATATACCTCTATGTTTTGAATCATGATAACTTAACATTGTACTGTAGGATATAATTTAATTCAAGAAGCAACAATGCCCTACCATGTCAGTTGTGATCTCTAAGCCAATAGTGCAAAGTTTGTATTTTTTATAGTTGTTACATATTTATTTTTAAGAAATACTAAATAGATTTATTTTTAAGATATATAATAACTTTAACGTATTTTAGATAAATTAATTAATAAATTAACCTAGAAGTCTACATCTATAGGTTTTTCTATACATATATAAAGAATAATTTAAACATTTTTAATTATAATAATAATGGTTAAATATAAGTTTTTACTTCCTTATATTGTGTCACAAAAATTAAAATAGATTATAACGTTTAGTAGCATTTTAAAAAAAATTATAACATTCAAAAGAGGCTTTAATATTTATAAAACACTAAAAAAAATGATGTAAGTAAAATATTTAAAATTTTTATACTGTTAAAAATTTAATTGTGATTAAATTATAGAATAAATTCAAGAATTTTCAATAATTGATGATGATATTAACATAAATTTATTACAAATTAACAATGATTACAACTTCAAAAAAGCCACGAAATAAGAGCAAAAGTCCCTTACAAGCAAAACAAAAGTGACGTAAAACGTGGAAACGGCAGGCCAAAGGCTCGAAGATGTTGGGTATGAATAGGTATTAGGGGAGCAATTTTATCATATACTGACTGAACTGTGACTTGAGGAGGTAAAAGGACAATTTACACCCAGAAATTAAGAGTATGTCTGATATTATTTTTTGTTTTAATTTTTAATTTTTATTTATATATATATTAATTCTTATATTATTTATATTAATTCTTATATTATTTTTAAAATTTTTATATGATATTAATATGTTTTTTTTAAATTTTTAAACTGCATAAGTGGTAAGGGTAAGCTTCCAATTCACCTGGCCACTAGAAAGAGATTGATTGGACAAAAATGTACGATAGATTCCCCATCTCACCACAAGACAAATGAGTCATCTCAGCCTGTTTTTAACTAATGGCATTTTCAGGAAGGAGCCGATTACGGAACTCCGAAAAAGAATCTACCTATAGGTCTTGTCTAGTTTCATATGAGTTTGAAAAGTTTTTTAATCTATAAAAATTCTGGAAATCTCAACCTTCATAGTTTAGCAATCATTTAAAATTTATACTTATGATTTTGTCGAACATTCAATTTCTTTTGATACACACACACACACACAAAAGAAAGAAAGAAAACCATGCCTCGTTTTCCATTCAAACATCAAGTCCAGTAATACAGTAAAGCAAGTCTAACACGAATTATTGCAAGGAATGAAGATAATATCAAACATGCCTGCCTTCTGAATTATAACTCGTTCCTCAATTATTATTTCTTAGTCAACTCGCAGTGAATTCTAGTTCACAGATTGGTATGAAAGTTCTAATTCAAGATAACATCTTTTTCATACGCCCAGTTGTTGGGATGAGAACGGAACTTGTGTTGAAAGATTTAGCGGAAGCATTATTCATACATAATAATTGTTTCTGCCACATTCAATCATGCGTTGACCTTGGGTGAGGTTTCTTTCTATCTTCAGGGAAGCCATTCTACTATCTAATATGGGTCGCCCAATTCCTGACCCTCATACTTGTGAATATGGCCTTCGTTCTCCTTGGAGGGAGATCACTTAAGGTGATGATTACAATCTGAGCTGTCCTTCTACGTTACATGGATGTCATTGTATTTTTTATATGTATTGGAAAATCGTACATTTTTTATTAGAATGTGAACCATGAGAAGGTTTTAAACCTTTTCTTCTAGCTTGATGATAATGCATGGATTGCTCATTAAAAATTTTTTTATGCGTGCTTCTATTTGCAGGAAATGGATTCAGAACTAAACAATTCTCCTTTAAGGCTTCAGTACTTCATAATAGTGGCTGGGATGGCATATTTCTTATTTTCAGTATGCGTTCCAACCATGTCAGCAATGAAGGTTTGGTTGGGACTTTCAGCTATTCTAAGCGCTGTTTACATTACCACCAGTTTGACGCAGTGCATTCACGATGGGGGTTGGTATCAGCAACTCTTCTTTTGAACAATTTTCAATGACTTCAATTAATTAATCATGCTCACAATTAATTAATCACGACATCACAAGATTGACTACGGTTGATGAGACGTCTTTCTGTGTGATTGGCATTTCCCAATCACACATTCTTGATCGGTAATAAAATTTTTTTCTAGTGTTACCTAACAACTAGTTTATTTCACCCACGAAGGGAAACCAAATCCAAATAGAGATTACAACGTTAGTGGAACTGAGGTGGGCAAGATGTTCAATGCTATCTCTGCAATCTCAGCCCTTGTCACCGTCAACACTTCTGGGATGTTACCGGAAGCTCAGGTTAAGCCATATCTATATACGGAAAAAAAAAAAGAAATTATAGGCATAAATTAAGGACGAAGAACTCACTGAAAAGCCTCATTTTTCTTACAATTTATGTTCTTGTTCACATGCAGTCAACTTTGAAGCACCCGGCAGTGAAGAACATGAGAAAAGCTTTGATTATGCAGTTTACACTTGGGAGCTTTTTCTATTATGGTTTAGCCATAGTAGGATACTGGGCTTATGGTTCGTCAGTTTCTTGGTATCTCCCAGAAAATTTTACCGGTCCAACTTGGGTGAAGGTTCTTACAAATGTGGCAGTGTTTCTCCAATTCATGGTCTCACAAAGTGTAAGATTTCAGTTTGGCTTGGCTTATCCCTTTTGATTTCCTCGTACTAATTATTATTCGAATGGTGCCTGACTCTAAGATATTCTTCTTGAACTAAATTCAGATGTTCGCTGCCCCAGTACACGAGTTCCTTGATACCAAGTATCTTGATCCAAATCACAAAATTCACTCTAGACAAAACATCTTACGACTAATGGGGCTTCGAGCAATTTTCTTTTCAGTCAACACTTTAGTTGCCGCCGCCTTTCCTTTCATCGCAGATTTTGTAGCCTTCATCGGCTCCTTTATGCTTATTCCACTCACTTTTCTGTTCCCAAGCCTTATATTCCTCAAGGTAAGTGCGCTAGTCCACTTTGGACACCAAGTTCTTAATCAATTATGGAAAATAAAATCTTAGAAGATATTTACTATTTGAGTAAATTAATTAAACTCCAATTTTACTTTTCAGGTAAAGGCTAAAACCGCAAGAATAGAGAAGAAGATCTGGCATTGGTTCAATGTCATCTTGTTTAGTCTACTTACATTAGTAACTTCAACTGCGGCTGTTCGTTTAATTATTAAAGATGCTACTACTTACAGCGTTTTTTCAAACGCTTGATGAAAGAGGAGTTGTGACCATATAATAAAAGTTTGTACTGTGATATATTAATTTAAATTAGTACATATTGTGGTGTTATCTTAATTTAATAACAAAATCGTTTTTAAGTTATTTGATAGGTGAGTCATCGATCGTGCATCCTTATGTTGGTGCCTTTGCACCTCTTTTCTATTTTCTAGTTTTATTTTTTATAAATCAAAAGCATAAAGGCTCTACTAAAATTTTTTAAAGCTATCCAATTAATATCTTTAATTCAGTTTAAAAAATTAATGACCTTTATTTCCTCTGTGTTGAACTCTGAAGCTCTCCTATCTACCAAAAGAAAACAAATAGTCTCCTTTCGTGGGAAGATGCAATAAATACATGGATAACTAGTTAAGACAACCTGTAGACAAAGGAATACATTATGTCCTTAACAGCAAGATTAAGCGTGATTTAGATGACATCAGACAACAATTATACTGACTATAGTTACATATTTTTTGTGATAATTTGTTACATATGCTTAGAAACCGGTGAACAATTTTTTCTCTATGTTTTAGTCTTTAGAGGTCAGCCCTTCTCAACCAATAGTTGCTTCTTTTTGTTAGAAAAGGTCTCTCCGTGAATACAGCATGAATCATTGGTACTAAAGGGCGGTTAGGCTCTTGAGGAAGGCTTTAAAAAGAAGTCGAAATGCGTTTTTGTTTTCTTCCTGGTGAGACGTTTCAAGGGATCCATTGAGTATTTCGATTAAATAATATATAACTTTAACCCTTTAGTTCTTATCTACACCTCAACGTATTCTATCCTAATTCATAATTAAGAATGTAGCGCGATCGAGAGGGAGTTGATATAGGTGGTGAAATCAAGAGGTTGATAATTTCCTCCTCCCTACCATCAAATTTTCAAAAAACATAAAACCTTAGAATAATTGATCAAAACTTGAGTTGTAAAAATTTCCAATTATTAACAACAATACGCCCTTTTATAAATTATTAACGTAAAAAAATTATTAAATTTAAAAAGAAAGAGAAATTACGGGAAAACAACACCGATACCCCTGTAGCCTTACCGAATTTTATCCTTATCCGAAATGTTAGGACAGTGACATACCTTGTCAAAGTTTATGTGACATTTTTTCAAGTGATTGTACGTTACATTACCTTGGATTTGATTTTCCGATTTGATTTTTGAATTTTTTTTAAAAAAAATTAATTTAAAAAATTATAAAAATAAAAAATACACTAATATAATAAAAAATCAAAATAGATAATATAAAAATTTATAAAAATACACAAAATTTAATACAAAAATACAACAATCACAACTAAAAATTACAACTAAAAATTTAATCAAACGGTCTTAAACTACAAAAGTTCATTTACACTGTCAGATATTCTAACAGTGTTACTGTTTTTGTTATTTTTTCGTTTCCGCTTTTGTTACTGTTTATTATTATTTTTTATTATTATTATCAATTTTATACTATTTTCTTAAATTTATAGACTATACTAATATATTATTTTTTAAATTTTTTAATTTTTATATTAAAGAAAACAAAATCTCAACCAAATATTTTCTAAAAAAAATTTCGCTTAAAGTCAATTGAGAGTTGTTTGGTATAGGATTGTTTGTTTGGATATTTAATTAAATTGTAGGCTATGGTTTTTTATTGTGATTATTATATTTTTGAATTAATTATTGTGTTTTTTTTATTTTCTTGCTGTATTAGTGTGTTTTCTTTTTCTATTTTTATGTTTTAAAAAATAGGAAACTAAAACAAAAAACTAAAACGAATCTAAATATGGCCTTAATTTTTATTTTTATTTTTATTTTTTTGTATTTTTATTAGTTTGTGTATGTTTTGATTAGTTTGTATATTATTTTTTGATTTTTTATTTTATTTGTATGTTATTTTTTAATTTATATACTATTTTTTGGTTTTTGTATTTAAAAATAAAAACTAAAAATTATTCTAAACAAGCCTATAACAATTTTTAGTTTTCATTTTTTATTTATATTTTTAAAAATAAAAAATACATAAATAAAAAAACTCATAAATAAAATAAAAAATAAAAAATAACACAAAAACTTAAAAATTACAAAAAAACTTATAAAAATACACAATAATAAAAATAAAAATTGAGCGAAAAACTACACTAAACAAGTGAAGTGTATAATTTATAAGTTTTCTTTAAGCTTACTAGTCAGTTCTTTATTACAATTCAACAATTTCAATTAACTCAGAAAATAGCTTAATGGTTTAGCGGTTTATATTATTTCTATTATTTAGTTGGCATGATATCATTAACTTGAGAAGTTTATACTCAACTCTTATTTTTAAAATTAATTAAGCCATTTTTATTAAAGTTTTATTAAATTAAACATAATTTTTTTAAATAAGAGATTCTATAATGTATCCTGGCTTATTTGGATACCATTTCTCAGTGTTGTATGAATGAGTTGGAATATTATATTAGTACATGTTCCTAATAAATAAATTGTTGAGTGTGAAGTGTATAGAAATTATTAAATGAGTTTTGTTTTTTTTACTAATTTTATAATAAAAAAATTGTAAACCTATCTCTTTTCTATTTTCTGCAAAACTTTTTAATATATCTCTTTTTATGACAATGGAAGTAATTAATGTTAACATATATGTTGGACTTACCTAAATTTTTTCTCATGTCATTACCTTTTGAAAATTTACTCTGATGTCTCCTCCTAATAGTTGTAATCGGAACATCTAATTGCGAAGAGGTAGAACCTTGTAACATGCGTCTCATCTCTTCATTTAGAATACCACTTTTAACTAATTCCATAGTTACCACATCATTAAGAGCAGAATTAATCAAAGAAAATTTTAAAGTTTCTTAAGAATCATGCAACGACGCAAGTACCATAAGTATAAGAACTTCATTATCAAAATTGACACTTATACATGACAGTTGATCTATAATATCTTGAAATTTGTTCAAGTGATTCATAATATAACTTTTTCTTTATATTTCAACTGTACTAACTTCGTTAAGTAAAATAATTTATTGCTGTTAATCTTTAATGCATATAATTCCTCAAGCTTATTTCATCTAGTATGGATCTCACTACAAATATGATTATACATATTATCTTTAACAAATTATCTTATAAAACCACATATCTGCTTATGTTCAAAATCCCACTCTTCATCGGATATATTTTTCAGTTTTTGTGCAGCAAATACTGGTAAATGCAATTTCATCACAAATAGAAGATCTTTCATCTTGTTCCTCTATATGTGATAATTTGTGCCATTCAAACTTGTGATATTGTTGAACTTTCCCTCCATAGTTACACCTAGCTATTAACTGAAAATAATTCTGATACCAGTTGTTGGAAGAATAACGACAATAATAATATTATTGGAACAAAATAGTAAAAATAATTCTCTCGAAAAATTTTGCGTATAGTGAACCCAAAAATAATTTAATTACAAAAACACAATAATATCCGAAAAATTAATCACACAAGACATCAGAATTTTTAACGTAGAAAACTACCTTAAAATTGAGGAGTAAAAACCACAGGCTTAAGCTAGTAAATCTTCCACTATATAAAATAATAAGTACAACAACTAATCTTTGCTACACAACAAATAGGGGTAACAATATAAAATAATAATAAGAGATTTAAAAAATATAAGACATAAAACACGAACTAAAGACGACTTCAAGCTCAAAATACACTTTATATTAGTAGAACTATAAATTTTAATTAGTAATTTTCTCATACCTCTCACATAACTTACTATAATTTTTGTATTTTAAAATTTTTTTTCACTTATTTGCTCTTTGTCTCTCTACAGCATTTAATTAAGCTGCTACACCTCTCTTTTTATAATAAAAACGATAGCCTACAATCATTAAAATAAGACATGCGATTTTGACAAAGAACACATAATTTTAGACAAATCAAAAGCCACCATTGTTGAAAAAATAAAAAGAACATCTTTGAAAAACATGAAGCTACCGACGGAAGCAAAATGTTAAAAACTTAATCAGAAAAACTTTAACATAAAGACAATACACAGCCACTATCCTTGACGCATAGTGGCGTGACTCAGCATTTAGGCAGCTGCAGGCACAATTTCCTGGATAATTTGTTTCTTAAAGCTCATTTGAAAGCATACAAGCCTCGTTGATCTTCTGTCAATATCATCGGTCCGAAATCAAATTGTCTCGGTTGTAACTTCTTGATACCAGGTGTTCAAAGTGCTGATGACAGCGTATACATCATATGAATAGACTTTCAGATTCATGGCGGCAACTAGGGTTAAAGCTGGTGACAACATTCAACTACGGGTTTATATTGAGTTACTGAGTATTATAATGGTGCCTTTGGGCTGGATACTCAGCCTATGCCAATAGGCTCTTGGCTTCTCTTCCATATCATAGAATCATAGAAGGCAAAAGATTCATCGGACACAGAGACCTTATGCGGTATGCATTAGTTAAGTTTCTAAAGCATTTAAAAGTGAATGCTTTTCTTAGAACTTCACATGATCTCCTATTATCCTCTATCCTTTAAATGTTTTAATGACGCAATAGAAGGAAATCACTTCCTATTCAACCAAAATAATTACACACTACTATGACATAGGTTATAGTAATTTTAATTATTCTAATGCGCTTGATAGATATCAAAATCAAATATCGTATTTATTTATAAATCATATCCAAGGAATACCGTATTTACTTTCCAATCATCGCTAGTTTTATTTCTGATTTTGAAAGTTTTTTATCTATAAAAATATCATTGAAGACTACTTATTTTTATCATAAACAACACTCAACCTCTTTTAATACGTTAAAAAAATGGACATTCTACTTAAAATCTCTTTTTCCATAAAAACACTAAATAATTATTCGAGGGAATGAAGATAATACCAAAACATGTTATATCTCGTTATTTCGTCGATTAGTATTCCATTTCTTTTATTTTTCGAAAATTTAGTATTCCATTTCTTTGTCAACCCTGGGTTAACCGATTGGTATAAACTTTCTAATTCAAGTCCACGTCTTTTTTCATGCTCCAAATTTGCTAGAAAGAGGACGGATATTATTACGAAAGATTTAGCTGAAGCACTATTAATATGTAAATCGTCATGCGTTAACTTCACTATAATAGTTGGCTTTGTTTCTCTCTTATCTTCAGGGAAGCAATTCTACTATCTAATATGGGTCGCCCAATTCTTGACCCTCATATCTGTAAGCATGGCCTTCACTCTCCTTGGAGGGAGTTCACGTAAGGCGATGATTAGAATCTGAACTACCCTTCTTCTTGACTTGGATGTCATTACATCTTAATAAGTATGGACAAACCGTAAATCTTTCACTAGACTGTGAACCATAGAATGTTTTATATCTTTTCTTCTAGCTTGGTAATAATATATCGATTGTTGATTAAATTATTTCTTTTTACGCGTGTTTTCTTTTGACAAGAAATGGATTCCGAATTAAGCAACTCCCCTATAAGGCTTCAGTACTTGATATAGTGGTTGGGGTGGCATATTTCCTATTTTCAGCGTGTGTTCCAACCCTGTCAGCAATGAGGATTTGGTTGGTGATAGACCATTTGCAAAGTCAACAAAAGTATTTTTTTTCAACTTTTGATGTCTTGTTTTGTTTTTTTTTATTTGTCAAAGGTGTGCGTTGAAGTTTCAACACTTGCAGGTACTGTTCCTTTTTTTTTTTTTTTGTCAAAAATTTTTGTATGTTGTTCAACAATGATATATCGTTATTGTGTGCTGCACTTGCCTACATAAAGGAAATTGTAGTAAAAAAAGTAGAGACATGCAGAAGAGATAGCTACGGAGAGAGTTGTAGTAAGAGTAAAAAATCAAAAGAAAATTAGAGAAGAAAATAGTGAGTTGTGTGAAAGGTGTGAGTAAAAATACTAGTTAAAATTTGTATTTCTACAAGATTAAGTGTATTTTGACTTTGAAGCTTTTTTGGGTTCATGTCTTATATCTGATATTTTTCTAAACCTCTTATTATTATTTTGTGTTATTACCCCTATTTGTTGTGTAGGAAAAACTAGTTATTGTATCAATTATTTTACTTAGTGGAAGATTTATTGGCTTGTACCCGTGATTGTTATTTTTCAATTTTGAGGTAGTTTTTCACGTTAAAAAATTTTGGTGTCTCATACAATTTATTTCTTCACATATTATTTTGCCATTTGTGATTAATTTTTTTAGACCCCCCATACACGAAATTTTTTGAAAAAATTGTTTTTACCATTCTACTGGGATAATATTATTATTATCAATATTCTCCCTGTTGAACGTAATATGTTTTGTTTTTGTTATAATATCACATGTTTTATCATCATAAAAAAGGGGGAGATTGTTGAACCAAGGGAGGTTCCAATCTTGATTTTGATGATAAAAAAATATGATTAATTACTAATGGTTTGAGTTTATGATGTCAATCTTAAAGATATGAATGTTTCAAGAAAAATCCATTATGAAAAGCTTGGAGTTTGAAGGTCAAATTTGAAGATAATGACAATTCAACTGAATTGAAAGTTTCAAGACCTTAGATAAGTTGTTTCAAATATGTTTGTAAGTTTTACTTAATATCCAATTAACCTAAGGGCTTAGGTTTGATCATGCATTGCATTTGAAGTTATAAAAGTGCATATTATTTCAATTCATAGGCCAAATCTTGTGTTTGAATTGTTTTAAGGTAATTGATCATTCATATAACCTCAATACATGATTTTAAAAGTGTTTGAAGTCTTAATTATCATTAGGAACTTAATTGGAATTGATTGGAATCAGTTTTGCAGCATAT
>JAOXYD010071748.1:0-12615 GCA_028565735.1 Pinacopodium congolense | reverse complement strand
ATTATCAATTATTATTATTAAATTCATAATATTATTAATATTATTATCAATTAATAATAATAAATTTAATAATAACAATAATATTAATAATATTAAAATTATAAAGAATAATAATAGTAATAAAATTAATAACAATAATATTAATAATAATAAAGTTTTTATTCGGAGGTATGAAGAAGACACGTCAAGGAGAAAAAAGTAAACAACGGAATTGCTATTCTTAGAATAGCTAAAGACAGCTGGGGGTAAGGAATGCCTATTCCTAAAAAATAAGGAATACCTATTCCTAGGAATAGTTATTCCATAAGCTTTTTGTTAAACAAATAAAGCATTCATATTCCTTAGGAATAGATGAGGAATAGAATGGTTATTCCCCTTAACCAAACATACCATTAGAGTTTCTATAATCTTCGGTAAGTCATAGGATTCAGGATCATTGTCTAATAAGAGAATTATGTTTGTATAAGACATCAAAATACCTAAATAAGGCCATTATATCCTTTTCTAATAAATTCCTATCCCTAAGATGCAAATAGACCTCCTGTTGTAGGTCTTTAAGTTTGTTTTTTAGTTCTTCCTTTATTCAATGTAGCTTTTTAATGCATATATAGGACATATAAGCCTCAATAGCCGTATTCAAGCTATGAGCTATTGCCTATTTAAACCTTTCCACCTCTATTAAGTAGCTGTTAAATAAGAATGGAAATTTCTTGTGGAAAGTACACTGCATATTTTGGATCAAAATTGGAGAGTGGTCCATAATTTCTAGTTCTAAGAAAGCTATCGTACTCTCAAGGAATTTAGATAACTCGGTTTCATTAGTTAAAGTTCTATTTAATTTCCTTGTGATATGATTAGCTAAAAATTTTTTTATTATACTATTTGTTTATTAATCTAAGTAAAAAATTGGCCTTCAAATTTAAGATCCACCACTGCTAACTTGTCCACACATTCAAATAGGTCTAGGTTGAAGTGCCTATCAAAGTAGTTTCCATCTAATTCGGATCTGTATAGTGTGTACTATTGAAATCCCCTATGATCAGTCAAAGTTAAACAATTGACTCGCTAATAGATTAAAGTTTCTCCTATAACCTTTTTCAAAGAAAATCCATGTTGAAAGCATAAAGAACTGAGATTAGCATTGTGGTGTTGGTAATTAGAAACTTGACAGTTAAGTGTATCAGTTGGTCAGTCTCTTTAAGTACTATAGCCTCCAATTCTCTAATATTATAAGCTATAAGAATATGGCCATAATGATGATGATGATGATTAGAAATAATTCTCCACATAAGCTCAAAAAGTCTGAAATTAATACATTTGTCTTTGAACAACTTAGTTTCCAAAAGGCCCCCAAAAATAGGCTTATTATCATAAACAAAATCCATCAGTCCTTGTTGTTTTCCAAATAAACTTACAACTTATTTAATAATGTTATATGAACCAAAATTTCAACATGTTATAAAGCATGCCTTGCACATTATAAACTAATAACTATTAATTAATAGTTAATAAAAATTAAGACCATAGATATGTTTTTTTCCTCCTAAAAAGTTAAAAAATAATTAATGTTTGACAGTATTTGAAAAAGATCCTAACATTCTTAAAAATATTTAAACAAGACCTTAGAACAATGAGACTTTAGTTTTCCATGATGGTTCTATCACATAGTTACTAATGTGACAATTTTTTAATGGTCTTAACTAAGTAGCTCATAAAAGGTGGGGCTCAATTGCCCCCTCCAGGAAAAAATACGAATTCCCCTATATACCACCTAATCATAACCTAAGAATAGGAGAGATTGGGAAGTGATGAGCATTGTTTTATGTTCTTGCTTGTTTCTTTCATCATCATATTTTGGGTTGTTTCTTTTATCATCATATTTTGGTACATTTCTTTCATTAGAGGAGATTCGATTGGTGAGTTCTAACTTGCCATCATTGTAAGCAGAGGAGATGATAAGCAACTACTAAATGCCTAAATTTCTTCCATCTTACAAAGTTACGCTATATTATGTTCTTTCATTTTCTATTTTTTTTCTCTATTGTGAGTTACCTCAATAACCCAACTATTATATTCGTAGAATTCTTCTCCATGAGAAATATTAAGATTGCAACTAAATAATTTTAAATCTAACGAAACATGCCTTGTTTAATACTTACCCATTTAATGATTTCAGATAACACAAAGAAAATCTCTAATTTGCCCTCCTGAACTTTCATTCGTACTATGAAATTTCTAGCGGAATGCATTTGACTCAAATCATAAACATCACTTTCATAGTCTCCAAGTAATCACCGATAGCATAGGTGGTAGTTGAAGCATATAAATCATTGAAAAGCTCATCATTAGCAAAAATTTCCACAATTTAGTAGTTTTTAGTAATTTTTTAAAACAATTGAGAAGTCAATTTGCATTGTTTGAAGCAAGTTAAGTTAGTTTAGAAACTTTTATATTTTTAATCATTTAATTGGAATTTCATAGATAATTGCAAGCGAATTAACTTAATATTTATAAAATATAATGTGGGACCAACACGTGAGATCTTGAAAACACTTCATTATATTACTTGTTCAATAAGTGAACTTACCTACAAAGTTAATTTCGAGTAAAAATTGTTCAAGTTTTAAGTCATCCAATAGCCAACCAACAAGTTTTTGGTGTCGTTCCGATGAATAAGTTTATAATATAAGGGAAAATTGGTTTCAATAACTTTAGGGCATACGAATATTGTTTTCCTAATTTTTTGAAATTTTTTGCATTTATTTTGTTAATTTAAATTTTGTGTGATTCTGTTACTTTTTTGTTATCTTACTTGTGTTATTTTCTTGTTTAATTAGTATTTGGTTTTGTTTTGTTATTTTCTTTTAGTTTGTATGCAAACTTGGGGTCAAAATCCCAAGCATTTAGACTTCCTTTAGGAGCTTGAGTGTGCATTGTGTAGGGGAAACAAACAATCACGAGCTACCACATTTCATCCTTTAGAAGTAGAAACATTAATGACACTGAGTCTGAACTTGTACAAATGGATCCCCAAGAACATAACATTGCAGGACCTCAGCAAGAACCTAGAGAACCATCCATGAAGGAACTAGCAATGAGAAACTAGGTAGGCCTATAACTAGCACTCTATGGCCCAGTTTCAATGTAAAAAATTTTGAAATCCCACATAATATCATTTTTATTATTAAATCATCACAATTTGGTGGTTCATCTTTAAAAAATCCTAACGAGCACTTACAAACTTTCCTTGATACTTGTGATCTTTTTAAAAGCAATGGGGTTTCAGAAGATGCAATTAAGCTTAGGCTTTTCCCTTTTTCGCTTAGAGATAAAGTAAGTGCCTAGTTATCCACACTTTAGCCTATTTCCATTACTACATGGGATGATTTAATAAAGAAATTCTTATCTAAAATTTTTCCACTTTCCAAGATAGCAAAGATGAAAATCGAGATTAGTTCATTTGTCCTATACAAGAATGAAAGTCCATACGAGCCTTAGGAGAGATTTAAGGAGATGCTTGCCATGTGGCCTAGCCATAAAGTCAATACATGGTAGTAAGTGGACATTTTTTACACTGGTTTTACACCTTCGACTTATGGCACCATTGATGCTACAGCTTGAGGTAATTTTATAAAGAAGACTCCGACCAAAGCTTATAACATGCTTGAGAAGATGACTATAAATAGTTTTCTTTATAATTCTGAATGTCATCCAAAGAAGCCATATTGCGTTTATGTAATTAATGATACAGTAGCTCTTATAGCTCAAATTGAAATGCTGATCAAAAGGTAAATAGTTTAGTGGGTGGAGCTAGGAATAGTGATCATAAAATCGAGTATGAGAGTTATGGTAGTACCTCCCATTTATCATTAGAGTGTTAAGAAGGAAGTTCTTTTGGTTAAGAACTAGAGGAAGCCTAGTTTGTTGGCAATTTCAATAAGAAAAGAGGAAATTCTTGTTAAAACGCTTATAATCTTTTTTGGAGGAACCACCCAAACTTTTCGTGAAGTAATAATCAGAACTACCATCAACTGTCACAACCATATTAAGTCAACCCTTAAAGAGCACCTCCACCTAGTTTTAGATTCAATCAACCTCTAAAAGAATCACCTAGTTTTGAAGAGATAGTGCTTAAATATATACAATCTAATTAATCAAGAATGTAAAATCATGAGGAATCTATCAAGAATTTGGATATTCAAGTTAGGAATTTGCACAACTCTTATAGGAGAGGTTACTCGATAAATTACCTAGTACTACCAAAGCTAATCCTTGAGAGTAGGCTAACACAATTATTCTGAGAAGTGGAAGAGAGGATGAGAATGAAAGAGTGAAGTTAGAAGTAAAAGTAAAGCAACTATTGGTGGAGGAAGAAAAGAAAGAGAAACAAAGAGACGATGACAGAAGATAGAGAGTTGAAGAAAAAGAGAAAGAAAAAGAACATAATAGGAGAGAGAGAGCTCAAGAGAAGGAAGTTAAGGGAGAAAGTTCTGATAAGCTACTTAGATTGTTTGATGATTCAAATGTGCAACCTTATAATCCTAGGATTCCTTCCCATCAAAGGTTGAAGAATACAAATCTCAATAAGTAATTGGAGAATTTTTTAGAAATGATTAAGAAATTGCATATCAATATCTGATTTTCAAAGGCCATGCCATTACTCAGATGCCCTCTTATGCAAAATTTTTTATGGAAATCCTATCTAATAATAGAAGATTAGAGGAGTATGAGACAGTTAAGCTTAATGAAAAGTGTTTTGCTATCCTTCTAAAGAAGTTACCTCCAAAGCTTAAGGACCTTAGTAGTTTCACCATTCCCTGCACAACTGGTATGTTATAAATAGATAGGGCTCTGATGGACCTTGCCATAACCATTTATCTAATGCCCTTGTCTATCTTCAAAAAGTTAGGAAAAAAAGAGCCAAAACTAACTATAGTCTCATTATAATTGGTTGATAGATCAGTGACCTACCTAAGAGGAATCATTGAGGATGTACTTATCACAGTCAATAAGTTCATTTTTCTTATTGATTTCTTTATTTTAGATATGGAAGAAGTTAGATTAGTGCCTATCATTCTGAGAAGGCCATTTATAGCGGCTATAAGGGCATAAATTAATGTATATGGAGGAAAGCTCACTCTTCGACTTTAGGATGAGGATATTGAGTCTAATCGGTTTAGAGTAATAAATCATCCCTCTACCTTAGATTCATGCAACTTTATTAAAGTGAATTCCATTCAAGATGATCTATTCAAGTAGCTTTATTCAGATTCTTCACAAAAGGCATTAATCCATTCATGTTATTTGGAATTAGAGGAAGAAGAAGTCAAAAAATTCTTCGAAGAATTGGGAGTTGAGAAGGAAACCTCTAATTGGATCTAATCAAAGAGGTATAAGCCTTTAGATAGACCAATCAAGTCCCTCCTTAATACATCCCCTAAAAAGCCACTGATTATAGATCTTAAACCTCTTCCCTCACACTTCGAGTATGCATTTTTACGACCTCTTTCTTAACTACATGTGATTATTTCATCTTTATTAACTAATATGTTAGAGGAGAGATTGCTTAAAGTTCTTTGAGAGTATCAATGTCCAATAGGATGGACACTAGCTGACATTAAAGGCCTAAGTCCTTCTATTTATACTCATTGGATATTTATGGAAGAAGAAAGAAAACAGTAGCCCAACCTTAGCATAGGCTAAATCTGAATACGAAGGAAGTGGTAAAGAATGTAGTAGTACCACTCTTGAATGCTAGCATTATCTTTCCTATTTCTAATTTTATATAGGTTAGTCTAGTTTAGATGGTACCAAAGAAAGAAAGGATTACCGTCATTTACTATAAATAAAGTAACTAGTTGGCGTATGTGTATTGATTATTGTAAATTAAATGACACCACTTGAAAATATCACTTTTCTTTACCCTTCCTCAATTAATTTATTGAAAGATTGGCTAGACATAATTTTCATTTTACCTTAGATGTTACAATGAATATTTTCAAATTTTGTTACTCATAAGGATCCTTATGGCACTTTGGCATATAGACGCATGTCTTTTGGCTTATGTAATACTTCTGCCACTTTCTTACATTGTACGGTTGCTATCTTTATTGATATGATAGAGACTTACACTGAAGTTTTGATGGACGACTTTTCTGGATTTGGTACATCATTTAATACATATTTAGAAAATCTAGAGAAGGTACTAAAGAGATATGAAGAGACTAACTTGGTATTAAATTAGGGAAATCATCATTTAATGGTGAAAAGGTGTGTTTTATTAGGTCATAAGAATTCTAGTAAGGGAATAAAGGTTGATTAAGAAAAGGTAGAAGTAATTGCTTAACTTCTATCACCCAATTTTGTTTGAAAAATTCAGAGTTTTTTAGGACATGCTAGATTCTACAGGTGATTTATCGAGGACTTTTCTAAAATATCTAAGCCCCTTATTAAGCTGTTAACCAAAGATGTTATCTTTAACTTTGATGATAAATATATGCATTCTTTCTAGTTGCTAAAAGAGAAGCTTGCTAGTGCACCTATTTTGCTATCATCTAATTAGTCTCTTCCATTTGAGTTAATGTTCGATGCAAGTGACTTTGTAGTTGGTGCTTCTATGAGACAAAGGCATGGTAAAATCTTTCACCTAATTTATTATGCAAGTTGTACCTTGAATGAGGCCTAAAGGAATTATACCGCCACTGAGAAGGAGTTATTAACTGTGGTATTTACTTTTGAAAAATTTCAAACTTATTTAGTACTTTTAAAATTCATAGTCTATACAAACCATTCAGCTTTGAGGTACTTAATGAATAAACTAGATGTAAGGCCATGATTGATTCGATGGTTATCCTTTTACAAGAATTTGACATTAAAATCAAAGATAAAAAAGGAAAAGAAAACTTCATGATGAATAATTTATCTTATTTGAAAGAAGTAGTGATGGAAAAAGAAGAGCTCCAAGATATTAAGGAGGTATTTCATGAAGATGATTTGGTAGCCATGCTTACTTTGCTATGGTATGTAAATACTGTTAATTACTTGGCTGGTATTGTTCTACCTCCTAATCTTTCATACCAACAAAAAAATAATTTCTTTTTAGAGATAAAGAGATATCATTAGTATGGCCCTTTTTTATACATATCTATGGAATCATTAGAAGATATGTGTCTGAAGAGGAAGTGCCCTCCATTTCAAGTCATTATCATTCTCTTGTAAATGGAGGACACTTTGGACCTACTAGAACTGCATATAAGGTGTTGGAATTTGGTTTCTACTAGCTTACCTCATTTAAAGATGTGTTTTAACTTTTCAAATCTTATGATAATTGCCAAAGGGTTGGAAATAACTCTAAGCAACACAAAATACCACTAAATAACATCTCAATATGTGAAATTTTTTATGTTTGGGGTATTGACTTCATGTAACATTTTCCTATGTCATACTCTCCAATACATCTTGATAGCTGTGGATTATGTGAGTAAATGGTTAACACAGTTACGCTTCCAACTAATGATGTAAGAGGTGTAGTTGAATTTCTAAAGAAGAACATTTTTACAAGATTTGGGAAGCTAAGACTAATCATAAGTGATGGTGGAACACATTTTTACAACAAAAAATTTGATTCCTTTTTGACTAAATATGGTTGTCACCCATAAGATTGCTACATCTTATCATCTTCAGACTAACAATTAAGTTGAAATTTCAAATCAAGAAATTAAGAGAATTTTGGAAAAGACATTAGTTCTTTAAGAAAGGATTGTTCACTGAAGTTTTATGATGGTTCATGGGCTTATCAAACTATTTTTAAAACATCTATAAGAATGTCTCCGTATAAGTTAGTTTATGTAAAGACTTGTCATTTACCTATTGAGTTAAAGCATCATGTATATTGGTCCATTAATTTTCTAAATTTTTACTTGAGGAAAGTGGGTGCATAAAGACTTCTGTAATTGAATGAGTTGAATGAGTTTCACTTTGACGCTTATGAAAACTCTAAATTATATAAAGAGAGAATCAAAAGATGGTATGATAAGCACATTATTCAGAGGGAAATTATGGTTAATGACAAAGTCTTAGTTTACAATTTAAGATTAAAGTTGTTTCTAGGAAGGCTAAAATCAAAATGGACATATCTTTAGGAAGTGATCAAAGTTTTTTCATTTAGAGCAATTGAAGTAACCAATAGTCACTCAACTTTAAAAGTTAATGACTAAAAGTCAAATTGTATGTTCCTAGTTCAGTTAAGAGTAGATTATTTTGTTGTTTGCTCCTCACTAAACTAAGAATTATTCTTAATAGATAATTAATTGTGTATGTCTTTATTTTATTTTTTACGGTAGGATTTAATTTTAATGTTTCAAGCCTTATTAAGTGTGTTTTATTTGGGTTTGATGTGATTTCCTTTTTTTTTCCCTTGTTTTTGGTGTGATTGATTTGATTTTGAAGTGGTTTCAATTTCAATTTTAGGGATATTTGATGAACAATCAATTTGATTTCTATTGGGCTTGATTTAGGATGAATTTGATGGAGTTTATGGTTGAATTTCAACTGAAAAGAGGTCCAAATGAGCTTTATAATGGTTTGGTTTGACTACCATATAACCTTGTTCGACCTGTGTATAACTCTGTCTTTCAGAGAGTTATACGATGACCATATACAGTAGCCTCCAATTGCCATATTACTCCCAAAAGATCACTGTATAACTCTGCAAACAGCATTAAAATGCCAGCATTTTAGATAAAAGTTGCAAACTCTTCTTCAACCTCCTCCTATCGTTCTCTCTCATTTTTTAGCCAAATCATGTTTTTTGTGCAAATTTGTCGCATTTTTCATTTTATATAGGATTATACCAACAAATCATCCAAAAACTCAGTAAAATCACCTTAAAATCCCATTAAACACTTCTGTGTTCACTATTTATTATTGGAGGTATTTTTTTTAAAATTTTCTTGCAATCTAGGAATCCATTTGATTAAATATTGGTATCATTGTGTTCCAAATTAGCTTTATATCAAAATTTTAGGAATATTCTAATGCATGGAATATTCTTGAGAAATTCATCAAAAGAATTTTCTAATTTTCTTTGCATTTTCTTACTCCCTTTGATGTCATTATTGAATAGTTTTATAGTAGATTGGATTTAGGACTACTTTGGACGACCATCACATAAAATACCATCTTTTAATCTTGCTGGATTCACTATAAAAGAGAATTCAAATTGGTTCCACTCCTATTGAACCAATGAATTTATCATCAAGCAATCAATTCTTCTGGATTCGGAAGCTCAGTTCAAAACTTCAAACACCTTTTAAGTATTAGGTTAGGAGCCAGTCATTACTTTTGCTGACTCTTTTTATTTATACTTGGTTCACGAATTCTTCGCAAACATAGAAGAAAAAGATTAGGCAGATACCATTGAAATTAGAAGCTTTGTGAGAGGTACACCAATTGTAGCCCTTCTAATTTCTAATATAGTTCTAAGAGCAAGTGGCTTAAATGAAGTATGGCTTAGTAATGCTTACATCCTATACAAGATGGTCCATAGTTTGGGAGTTGTTAAGGGATTGCCTTTTGGCTGGCTTTATCATCACATCCACGAGGGATGTGGTGAAGATGCAAAAATAGAGAAAGAATTTCTACTTTTTAAGGCAACTAAGTAAGATTTTCTAAGGAGTTCTGGTTGATTTTAAGACATCTGTGGTAAAGATACGACAGATTTATATCAACTTCACCCCACTAAAGCTGTGGAGAATTGCTCAAGTTAGAGGCTAGTGGCGTCATTTGCAAGATGGTGAGAGACCTGATCCTCTTGTTCACAATATTTCTCCCGTAGTATCCGAGGAAGTGATGGGTCAGACTTTGTCTAAAGCTACATTAAGTGTTCATCCACCTCACCCACCTTCACCTACTGTTGAGGCTCCACCTTTTGTAGATATTTCTCAGTCTACTCTTATGATTTTTCTCTTTTATATAGAGTCTTATATTTCTCTTAAGATTTTCGAGTTCCTTGGTGAGGTTCATGAGCATTTAGATCGTATGGTGCTTCGTATTGATGACATGGATTCATGTTTAGAGTATCTAGAGGAGTCTCAGAAAGTTTAAGATCGGGATAGTCCTAGTTTTAGTTGTTTTGGATTGTTCTATCATTTTGATTTAGGATGTTCATTTTTGTTATTTCTTTTCCATGTGTTTCCTTTTCGATGTGTTTCATAGTATAGGTTGTCTTTCTATTTTATTTTAGATTTGGTTATTTCCTTTGGTTGAATTTTGGCCCTTCAGATGTACTTGATCAAATATTTATGATATTGGAGCACATTTATTTTTATTTTGATATCTCATGCGTTTCATATTTTTGGTGTGGATTCAATTGCTACAATACGTTAATGGATTCCCAATGCTTCATCATTTTCAAACGAGTGTATTCCTCTCCCTTTACTTTTCATGCTTTATTTTTCTTCTAAACAATGAGGAAACTATTTAATTTAAATGTAGGGGAGGGATTTCACAATTTATAATATTATACACTTGACCTTTTATTATCCTATAGCATATAATTTTATTGATTTTATTTTAATAATCTATAATTTGTGGAAAATGTTTTTGATTTTGATAGTTATTATTAAACATGTCTTCTTTTGAATTCAATGATTTTGACAATTTGAAAAGATATATGATTAATTAAAATTATTAATGATTAAATTATTTTAAGTTATTTCATAATTTGGATAACAGATACCTAATTATCATAATAATATTCCACATCTAAAATGGAATTACTGAGTAATTTTATGAATTTTGAAAGCACTTTTATCTTTCAAAGAAAAATGAAAAAGAATAAGAATTAACGAAAAAAATGAAAAATTTTAAAAATAATTAATTAAATAAGTGAGCAAATATTTAGACTTCTATCCATATAAAAACTCATAAGGTTAAGGTGGTGTTAGTAGTCAGTTGATGTGAGGTGACTCAATTGACTAAACTGGAGTTTTTCAAGGCAATTTTTACCTTTTTGTTAAAAGATTGAGTGGCTTCTCAACTAAGTTGATCTTATATTTAATTAATTAAATTTTGGATTAAAATCTGATGCATTAAACTCAACATAGTTACCATTTATATGTGGAATTGATTTTTATAATTTAGGTTGAAGATAAAAAAAAGAATGAAATGATTTAAATTCATTTGCAATTTGATGTGATTAATTGATTATATAACATTTCGATGGGTCATTATTTTTTAAAGATTAAGAAAATTTTTTCAATAATTATGTTGTTAATCTTGGATTAATTTTCCTATGATTATATAATATTTTGATGAAATTGAGTAATTGATTTTCTTAAGGACAAGGAAATGCTTAAGTGTAGGGGAATTGATAGGAGTCAAATTGATTGTGTTTTTAATGGATATTTGTTATATATTGACCCCTAATTTCATGTTTATATATTTAATTTTTATTGAAATTGTTTATTTTAAAAGAAATGGAGATTAATTAGAGAACTATGCAAAAAAGAAGCAAATTTGTCTCTTTCTAGGAGCTACACATAAGCCTGGAGAGACCCACGTATAGCTCCCAAGACCCTCGTATATGGACTATGTCATTAAAAGCTATATAACAGTTTCTAGACTATCGTATAACTAGAAACAAGACATATCTCCACAAAATCTCCAATATTACAGTTGAGACATGCTTCCAATTAATTCTCTTATCTTGTAAGGACCAAGTTGCATGTCTGGAGAAAGGGTGAAAAAGACATGGAACTTGTCATAATGGATAAGAGATTAAATATGAAGTCACATAGTTTTCTCTAGCTTCTCTCTAAGAAAGTTCTTCGTACTCTTAGGCTTAAAACACTTTTAAGTTCAATTCTATGTTGTTTTTCTGCTTTGTCAAATATTGGAGCTTGATTTTGAGACATTTTTCTGAGCATGAAAATCTTCTGAGGGGGTTTCCTAACTTAGATTACTTCTTTATTTGCTCTGTTTTTCCTAATTAATCAAAGTGTTGTGTTGTGTTTAAGTTCATATATCTTATTGTTCTTTGATTTTCATGAGTTTTTGTTGTTGATTTAGAGCTATGTTGGAATCCAGACCAAGTTTAGAAGTTGATGGATCATCTAAGAGCTATTCTTGGAGATTTATAACTTCTAAACTTGTTATTAAAGCCCTTATATTCAAACTAAACAAACCATGTTATTTAATATAATTGTTTTGTATGTTTTATTAAATATGTGTGGCTAATTTAAATTTTTAGCTAAGGATCGGTATATAAATGAATTAAGTGAGATTTTATTAATGTTTAAAGGATTTATTTTTGTTTATTGAAGGGCTAAACCATTTGATTTTAAGCTGGCCAGTTAAAAAAAGATTAAAAGATAATCTAAAACTTGAGAAATTAACTTAGGTTGTTGGAAAAATAAATAAGCAACAAAAATTAATCATTTCATAATCAAAATTTGATTATTTGTGAAAGTTTAAGTTATGAGATTAATTTTCCAGAAGTTAACTTCTTGATCTTAAGGCCCATCAACTTAATTTGATGGGATTGGTCACTGAATTTGGAAGATACTTTGTAGGCTTATCAAACTACTTACAAGATACCAATTGGAATGTCTTAAT
>JAOXYD010071727.1:0-12616 GCA_028565735.1 Pinacopodium congolense | reverse complement strand
TTGATTTATACCTTCATGAGTAATTTCAAGAGTGTGCCATATATCATATGTAGTTTCACACATTGCAATCCTATTGTATTTTTCCATGCTTAAAGCATAATATAAGATATGCATAGCCTTACTATTTAAAGATTTGGACTTCTTTTCATCTAGGTTCCACTCATTCTCTTTCTTTAGGACTATTTTATTTCCTATGAGTTTGGTAGGAACTGTAAATGGTTGAGTTACCATTGTCCACAAATCAATATTTTCCCCCATCAAGTAGCATCTCATCCTATATTTCCAATACATATAACTATTGCCATCGAAGTTAGGTCTTCTATGTGGATTATGTCCATCTAATATATATGAGGAACCTATAAAATTTATGGAATATGCTAGTTGGTCTTTCCTTACAAATTCATTAGAATTTAAACTTAAAGTGAGACCCATGCTCTAATATAAATTACTGGTCCTAAATGACATCTAAGAGGGGGTGAATTAGGTTCTAAGAATTTTTATGTGAAAAAAACAAAAACAAGATCAACAATGATTTATGGAAGCTAAATAAATAAATATGTAATAGATAGATGAAATGAACTTGTACTTATTGAAAATAAAAATAAGTAACCCAAAAGATAAATTTGATACAACTGACAAACTATTTTTAGGCTCAAGGATAACCCACTTTTCCTTTTTAAGGCTTAAGAATAACCTTTGTTCCTTTTCTTTAAGGTTCAAGAAAAACCTCTCAAATCCTTTTTCTAGGCTAAAGAATAACCTCACAAATTTAAGTACACGAATAAACTCACATCACAAAAATCACACTCAAATATAAACTTGTTTTCAACACTTATATCATATGTATTTTCTCACTTCGGTGTTGTCCCTTTCAAGACTTGCTTACTCTCTATTTATAGTGCAAAAGGATCAATTTAGCTGTTGGACGGTCCTCCAAGGTTCATCATCTGATAATTAATTCTTTAGATTATTGTATATATTTTTTGACCATTATGTAAATTCTTATATTTGCTGAGCAATACGATCGTTGAGTTTTGTTCAGTCGACCGATAAGCCATAATCAGTCAACCAGTCTTCCAAATTTGTTCATTCGGTCGATCAATAGTCATCGTTTGATCGTCTGGTCTTCTAAATACATTCATTCAGTTGATCGGTAGCTTCAGTCTTTCAACAGCTACTAATTTCGTCAGCAGATCTCCTCAACATGTTCGTTCGGTCGATCGATCCTCCCTTTGTCTAGAAATCAATGTTTTCTTGCTCAAATGCTCTAATCCAGCTATTCTTATACACACTTAAACAAAAATATCTATAACAAAGATGTTTTATTATCATCAAAATAAGGTAGAACCTCATTTTGTTCAACAAATGTTTGCTTCATTTCCATTTTCTTCAATTGACCCATCACCTCTTTGGGATCTAGCATAAGCTTCTACTTAATTTAAATTCACCTATCTTACAACTATGCTAAAACTAAAATGTTATCAACAAAGATGTTTTGACATCATAAAAATTGAAGATTAGAAACTCCTTTAGATTAACAATCTCCTCTTTTTTTATAATAAAAAAACATGTGATATTAAAAGTAAGTAGAATACAAATCACATATGTAGAAAACATTTCATCTAAATGCTTCATGTATCATGAAATGATATCACTTATTTAAAAAAACACTTATTATAAGAGATTTGATAAATTTGTCAACAATTAAATCCTGATTTTGAAAATATTTTCAAATTCATTTCCCAAATCTCTAATAATCATGTAAAAATCTTTCCAAAAATAACAATTATAAACATCAAGTCATAAGTTGTCATACCACTTATCGAAAAGTAACAAATTCATAAGTTTTAATGTTAATTTGTAAAAGATATTTTCCTTTAATTATTGCATGAAAAAAATTATACTCACCCTAAATATATGCATTTTTGCATTATAGGATAGCAAAGCATGTAAAGGGATTAAAAATAAAAATTGCATCATAAAACACATGTTATGCATCATTATTCTTTAAAAATTCAAATTTACTTTTATATATCATACTTAAAAAAACATGTAATGCATCAATATGTTCCAAACAGACATATTTTCCTACATCATGCATGTTATGCATGAAAAAACACACACTTTTCATGAAAAACACATAATTCACATCCTATGCCATAAACGACTAATTTTCTCATGTTATGCCTATTATGAATTTAAAGCATAAATTATGCATATATTACATCAAAAATACATGTTTATCTATAGTGCATTTGTACATAATTCACACATTGTGCAATAAAAAACAAAACATAAGCATAAACTAACTTTTTCTCACACAAAGCATTTCATATCATGTAAAAATAGTTGAAATGCGTCAAAGGATGTACGCCTCTTATATTTATTCATTCCAAAGCATTTAACCACATAAGGGGAAAAGTATTTATAAAACAAGATTTCAAAACATATGAAAATTTCAAAAAATGATATCACTTGTAAAAGATGATACCACTTGTAAAATCATGATAACAATTTCAAAAACCATTTTGTCTAACATATGCAATGCATCAATTTGAAAAAAAAAATTTGTATGAATACTCTAATACCAATGTAAAGTTTACTAACTTATGTGACACATATAAAAATATTTTTCAAATTGTACAACAATTTTAATGTAATGTAACAAGTTAAAAAAACCTAGATGCAAGCTAATAAGAGTTTCTATTTCCAAGATGTTCCAGTCATGAAAACAACACAAAGTCTTTTCCTAGACACATATTTTCATGTTTCCTTTAGTTATAGATATATTAAAAAATAATGGATTAATAGTTGAAAAGAGTTTGATTGTTTATTGACTTTGTTCATTTGGTAGTCTTCTTTGCACTATCTAGTTATTAATGTTTAATTCTAGTAAAAAAATTATGACATCAATAGATGATGTAAGGTATTTAACAAGAAGTTCCCTTATCTAAAAAACTAGGTAAATCTTTAAACCCCCCACGATACCTTTTATCATAAAATTGCAAATGTGAATTTGGGATTAGGCTACAAAAATATCCTTCGATGGATTCCTATTTCTAGTAAAGGAATTATATTGTTTTTGTTTCATGATTATTAGCTTGACCATCAAATTTCCTTAATGCATTGGATTTCTTTTTCATTTGTTTATGTTCTATTTTTGAGTGCTTCTATAACTACCAATTTTCCATTCTAATTCATAGTTTTACCTTCATTTTAACTTTTATGCGTGATGTCTTAGTGTTTAATATTTTCCTAAATTGATATTTGTAGGGAAATATTGAAAAGTTTGATGAATTGATAGCTGGTGTCATCAAAGTAAAGGAATTTGTAGATGTTGAAGAGTAGAGCTGAAAAAGTATAGTTTCTTCGTCTATTTTACTTTGTTTTCTATGTATTTTTTTAGTGATGAATGAATTTTTTAGTTATTTTCTTCAATTTCTTCTTTGTACTGTGAAGAAATCTTGAATTATGGCTTCATTAGTTGTGGGAATTTATGATGTCAGAAAAATAGCTACTGGATTTAGATTCAGTTCTCTTCATTATTAGATTGACTTCAATCTTATTCCTATTAACAAACTTATTACCTGTCTAGAATTCTTTGCATTTAATACATATTGTTAGACTTAAACTTCATGTGCGCAAATGTTCTTGGCTCATCATTGAGTTGGGAGGCACCCCTTTGGATAATATGTGACATGTAATCTGTTGTTAGTATTTCTAATTATTAATGGGGGTTTTCTTTTTCTTCCTTTTTCTATTCATTTTTAGTAATGCATCTTGTACAAATTTTTTAGGCAAAAATTTAAGATAAACATCAACCTAGTGGGGGCCTTTTTTAAATGAAAGTTCTAATTTCTCAAGATGTAGTCACATCACTATTTCATGACTTCAAGGAGTTACCTCTTACTAAAGTGGTGGTTTTGGAACTAGCACAGAAATATTATCATAATTGCTTTGTGTTTAGTATGCACTGTAGTACCACTTGGCTATAATATAAACATAGAAGCTTTCTTCTTGTTAAAGAATTATTTTTTGTCTTTAACTAAATATATCAATAGTATAACATATAAGAACATTGTTTCTTCTTCATTTTGAAAGGGCTAATGCATTCTTATGTATAACTTCTATAGGCTGTAATAGTATCTGTTTTTAGCCTTTGTAACTCTTATTCTTCCTCTGCAATTAACATTTTCTTTCATGCCCTATAGGACATAAAAAAATATTTATAGCAATACGAACTATCTTTGTAGCTACCTTGTCCTCTGTAGAGATCTAGTAGCCCTTCATTCTCAAGAAGGTTCGCCAAGGCATGAAGCTTATTCTCGTACTACCTATTATTCTTGACATGCTTTCAAGCAGTCTTAACATTGCACTAGTTTCTTGAACTTGTAAAATCTCATAATATGTGTAGCAAAAATTTGACAAGTTCACTACCTAACAAAGAAAAACAATAAATAAATTAAAACATTTACAATAATATAGGTCTAAGGTAATTACTGTCCATTTTAAGAGTAAATAGCTTCTCCTTATAGTATGGTTATAGATACTTATGTAAAATCCTATAATACTTCCATAAGCTGAAAAGTAAGCAACCCCAAAATCCTAAAGTTGCATATGAAATAGATACAAAAAATTAAGTAAAAAGAAAGGCTCTTACCTTAGTGGAAAATTGACATGAAGTTTTTTTAGTGTTGAAAACTTTAATTAAAATTTTCTTGCAAGAATCTTTGACTATATTAATGTTTTTAAACCCTTATGTATTCATTTAAATGTGTTGAAATGGGGTAGGAAGATTAGGGACAAACGGGCAATGGATAACGATGAAGAAAAATAGGTTAAAATGTTCTAGATATAGATGGGTTTACAAATGAATCATAATACTTGAAAATAAAAACAAGAGGTAATAGAGATTTGTGTTAATGCTAGAGACTTATTAGAATCACTTATAGTGGATATACCACCCCAAAATAAGACATCACTAAAGACATTGGAGATGATCATGTAAAGTCTCAACGTTTTAAAGAGAGATGACAGAAAGTGATAAAAATGGATAATGATGGTGATTTTACTTATCTAACATCATTTTTTTTTAGAAACTAGGATTAAAAATATCCTAATTCTCCAATATCTAATAAATCTATTTATGGGCAATATATGTGTCAGATAAACTCCAAGGTGGAACTTATAAACTTAAAAAATTTTAAAATTTTAATAGATTGATACGTGTGCACTTAATTGATAGAGTTTTAACAATGTTAAAGGGTTTGTTAGTTTGAAATTCATTTTAAACATTTTAAAATATTATTATTTAATTTTAATATTTAAAAAATTTTTAATTTATATTTAATGCTTGAAATCTTAGGTTCTGATTTGAATTTAAGTGTAAACATTAAGGTTTGTACTTTCTACAATATACAAAGTAGTACAAATGATAGGGGCAATTGTATTAGTGTTGTAGGTTTAATTAACTTTACCTATATAGGCTTAATTATGTCTAATTATAAGAAAGAAATAACTATGAGTTCATTTTAAGGTACCATATGAACCTAGGAGTGCCAGGTATGGTTATTCTACTATAAGTATACAGATTGTATCTTATAATATACTAATATCATTCCCTCAAGGATTGTGATTAGTCACCTAGCAACTTGAATTACACATTATTTAAGACAAACAATAAAATTAATGTAAATGAAATTAAAATAAACTAAATAAGTTATTATTTGAAAAATTGAGAATATAGAAGTGAACTTAAGATAAATCAATGATAAATATTTATGAATTATTTCTATCCTTGTTTTGCCTTCTTCTTACCTTATTAATTCAATTATGCTTGACCTAGATATCTTATAGTTTTGATTATCCTCTCTTAAGATCTAATCAAGTGCCCTTTAATTGAATTAGATAGGAATTAAATTGCAATCTCTCGATCTCTTAAGACTCTTCCTAACTACCTAATTAGCTTTAAAGCAATCCTTTAGGTAATTGATAACCAATTAAGATCCCTCCTCAATTAGTTATTGACTTGATGTTTTTAGGTCTGTTATGGTACCAAATCTTGTTGGGCAGCCTAATAAACATCATAAAACATATACATATTGAATGAATAAGATAAAAAGTTTAACAAAACAATTTAAGAGTAATTCCTAAAACAAATTTAGCAATCTATAATGTTAATAAAATATATAATATTTAGATTCAATAAATGAAGGCCAATAAAGAAAAGAGATAAGAAAATGAATTGCAGCATGATGATCTTTTGCTTATAGCCTTAATGCTAAAAAATCTGAAAATTGGTGTTATTCTAGTGTTCTTAGTTTTGATCTTAATTTTCTCTCTTTTTTAGCCCTAAAACTTTTTTATTTTTGTCCTAAAATACCTTCTAACTCTCCTAGGATGGTTCCTAGGGTTATCTAAGTGTTCTTATGTCCCAAATAATATGTGAATCACGTGTTTAGTAGCTTTTTTGTAAGTTATGATTGTGAAATTTATTAGGATCATGATAGAGAGTTTCTCCCATCTTGCATTAGAGTTGCAACTTTGTTTCTTCTAAATTCCTACACTAGTACATGATCATTGGGATACAAAGTTATTGTGTTAGCCTTTATATGTTATCTAAGAGAAAGGATCAATTAGGTGACTAATATTTCAAGTTATATTGAATTAGGTGACTAATTGAAAAATTCACCTTATATGAAATATGGAATTCGTAACAATATAATGAATCAATATAACTTGAAATAAATAAAAATTTAAAAAATAAGAGATATGGAAGATAATGGAGGTCGGTTTATAGTGGTTCGTTGCATAACCCAAACCTACATCCACTCTCCAATAACTTATTAGAAATTTTACTATTTTAATCTTCTTCACAAGTGAAGATCTACCTTTTTACAGCTTATCTTCTTCACAAGTGAAGACCTCCCTTTACAATATCAATTCAACAATCTTAGCACTCTAAATATACTTAAAAAGATCCCACTAGATCAATCCAAAGTATCTAGAAATAAAATCTCTACAACTTAAGATGAATGCACTAAATCACTTTCAAAACACTCACAAAACCATCAAAATTAATCATTCATTGCTTCAATTAACTCAATAACACTCATTTTCCTACTCAAACTAGCTGTTGTAGTCTAGATTATTAACTTAACCACTAGTCGGCTAGTCTTTGCAAAAAATAGTTTTTCAAATACTTTTAACATATTTGGCTCGCCTAAATTATCCTGAAACATGTCTTAACATTTCCTTGTAACAACTCTTAACAAAATCTTCATACTAGTATTTAGAAAGATTTTGGTGTATTAAGAGCATTATTTTAAAACTTTCCCACATATTTTCTCTTGATTATATAACCTATATGCATAAACTCTAAACATTAATACTTATAAATGACTTTAAGGCCTTAATTTCTTTAAGAAGATTATGATACGAATTATTAAAAAAAATGACAAATTATAACCTATTTAAAAATACTATCTTGATCTTAAGTCTTCTCTTTAACATTTATTCTTCACAAATTACCATTTTAGCTTCAATGGCTCTAAGTTACATCTCTTAACACCTTTTCTTTTATCCTATTTTTTTCAATACAATGATAAAAATGAAACCATTACCAGTAAGGATTTTTTTTATTATCATCCAAATTTAGGTGGAATCTACTTCAGTTCATCAATATTCCCTTTTTTTATGATGATAAATTAATGTGATATTTGGAAAACATTAAAAATAAATCATATGCATTGCAAACCATTTTACTCTCCCTTAATTTCCCCCTTTTTGGAATCTTGAAAAACAAGTTATTTTCAATTCATTTGCTTAAAAAGTCATGTTACTCTAATACCATTCAAGTTTTCTTCCCTTTTATGTATTTTCAAAGGAAACAAAACAATGATAAGATAGAATATAAAAAGAATCAACCTTTTTTTTTAACTTAAATGATCAAAAGTCATAAAAATTTAAAAAATCATACACTCAAAATTAATTAAAAACAAAACTCCTATGAATCGATGTAGGATAAGTCACAAACAACTAAAAAAAAATTCCCCCTAAATAATAACAAGAAGTAAAAGAAGTAATGAAGCATGAAGGAAATCTAAATATAATTTAAATATCATCCCTTAAAATCAAATTTCATTCAATAACTAGATACACGATACATCTAAGTGGTCCACATATACAAAACACTAAACTCTCTATCCAAAATGAATACTTACAGACAATTTCACGTGATTTTTAATTTTCTCTTAATCATGCAAAATTTAGTCTTTTTTTTAAGAAGTTAAAATTAATTGAATTAAATATAAAAAAGTAGCTTCAACACCTAGAGTGCAACTTTAAGTCTTAGAGGACTATTGCATAGAATCATAAACAAGTTACAAGGTAAATGCCTAAGTTGTTCATGACTTATTGGTTGTAACATATAGAAATTAATCTAGTTTAGTTTTTATGAGGGTAGAAGGTGCTGTATTTGAGATTAGTTGATCTCACCTTTAACACTTCCCTTATGCAATCTAGTGTTTTTTAAATCATAATTGTTGTTTCTCTCTCATAATACCTAAAAATTGTAGTATTTCTGTCCCTTTATATGGCATAAATATGGCATCCCAATTCAATATTAAATTATATATAATCAGCCTTATAAGGTTTCCAAGTTGAGAAGATCAATTAACTAAATCAAACAATCCTTGCATTAGATAATGATAAGTATGTACATTTTGTATCTTAATTAATAATTGGTTAGAGTAATTGTGAACGAAGTATAGGTGCTTCACATTTCTAGTTTCCCTTCTACATAACTTACAAGTTCTATCCTTGAAGTTTTACTTTTAACTTCATCTAATGTGTTTAATCTATTTTTTATTATAAGCCCTGAGATGAAAATGCTTTGGGAAGGTTATGCTTAAACCGTATCAAATTTCATCAGATTACACAAGGAGGAGGTTCCTTGAAGAGTGCTTGGTAGGATGACTTTGTGAAGGAGCCAAAAGAGTGTCTTAGCTATGGCACTTTATTATCTTCAATCTTATTTTTGTTATAATATAGTAAGTTATCAGTTAGAAAGCTTGACCCCTTAAGTTTCCTTTTATAAATTTCTCTATTTTGGCACTAGGATCAAGTAAACACTTGAGGGACTACACTTCAAGTATGAGTGAAGAGGCCCTATCTTTAACTAATTCTTACACCATAATGAAGTGTATTTCCTATTTCCCATGATGTGATTTGATTCTTTGTTTGGCCAGCTCTTTAACTTTAGTATTTATGTAAGGTCTATGAGGCATCAAATATTAGTTTAATTTCCAAAAAACTATAACATTTAAGGTAATATGCATGGATCCATTTCTCTTATAGAGTTTGGTGGTCTGTCAAGACCCTCTATATTCTCTTAGCTAAACTTACCTTGATTGCAGTAGAAATAGATATGATGCCAAAACCTCCCAAATTTTTATCAAACATCACTTCCTTTCATTCTACCTTTGTGTTACCATTCTAAATTGACTTATCATTCGTTATAAATTTTATTAGCTTCTTTTCAATATTTTTAATTAGCTTTTTTAGAAGAATTAAGTGTTAAGTCTAATATACATGTAAATTGTTTAGTACTATCATGATTAGCTATCTTCTCCCTACAAATGAAATGTTTTTATTGAACTAGTTCCTTATTCTTTTTTATATCGTCTCTAGTAAAAGTTCACATTTCCTATAAAATTATTTCTTGCATATTATGGGAAGTATAGTAAGTGATTGGGAGATTTTTCAATTATAGCCCAGTAATTCCAATGATTTTGTTTGAAATTGATCTTGCAATAGCAAATAAAAAGAAATGACTTTTTCTTTTGTTGATCATTAGCCTTGAGATGCTTAAAAAGGATCATAAGGTGCCCATTATAAGTTATATAAAAGGTAGATTAGCCTTGTAGAAAATGAGAAGGTCATTTACAAACGTCAAATTATGAAAGTTTAGTGCTTTACATTTGCTATAAAAGATAAATTTTAGAGTCTCCTTAATCCTTTGGTTAAATTTTTTAAAGACATTTACATTAAAAGGGAAAATAAATAGGGAGATAATTGATCTCATTGCCTTAATCCTATTTTCCCATGAAAAAACCTAAGTTTCCTATTAATTAAGACATTGAAGGATATAGATGTTATACATTGCATGATCCAGTTCTAAAACTGTTCATTGAACTAATTAAATTAAGCATATCATTGATAAAATTCTAATTAACTTATTCAAAAGCCTTACGTAAGTCAATATTAATAACATAGTTCTTTTGCATAATTCGTTCTTAGAAGTTATATGGGCTTTATGCTTTTAAGGTGAGGCATATGATGGTCTTATTGATTCCTTTAAGAAGATTACCAAAACTAAAAAATTCCTACACCGCTTTAGTCACCTAGTTTCTCATTAGGGACCATAAGTTCGACAAGGGTATATTCTATAATATTCTAGAACATAATTTCACATGTTTTCATAATTATTGTAATATCAAATAGTCTAATATATATATTATTGCTTAAAAAAGCAAAGTGTGGGTACTTTTCTGGAAGATCACTTATGGTAGCTTTTCTAGAAGATCACTTATGGTATTTATCAACAGTGTTGATGACTCCTTTGCATCATTGTTAGGGTTTAAATTTATAGTATTTTTTATTGTTCTTTGATTTTAATTTAGCCCAAATTCAGTGCTTAATTGTTAAATTTATGTGTTGTTATGTTTAATTTGAAGGATGGAGCTTAAAGATGGAGATTGAAGTAAAAACTAGAAGAAAGTGCCCCACCGTTGAAGGATGAATGGAGGCCCATTAATAGAGGCAAAATTCGACCATCAACTTCACCCTCTAGCCCATCGTTATACATCGGTGCAGCCCATTGTTGAATGAGCAATCAACAATATCCATCCCAAATCTCTAAAATTATGATTATGGCGTGTCTCTAATTAATGTCCTGGTCTTATAGCACATCTTAGAGGCTTCTACAGCTATAAAAACAAATAAATTAACAGAGATTACACAAAGAGAAGAGTGGGAGAACGAATCTGCAAAAGGAAGGAGAGAATTCTTCCTTCTCTCCATAGTCTTTCACTTAGTTCTTAGTCTCAAACACTTTGTATTCGTGTTATTTATGAGTTTTTGAACATCTCAGCTTCGTGTATAAACATACTTCTTAGTTTATAACTCATATTTAGGGGTTTCTAAATCAAATTACTTGTATTTATGCTCTTATTTTCTGATTAATCAAAGCACTTATACTTATACTTACAACCTTATATGTTCTTTGATTTTTTTGTAAGTTTGAATTGATTCAAAGGTTGTGATGCATTCTAGATGAAGTTGGGAGTTACAAGCCACATCTAGAAGTCTTAAAAACTTGTTTTGTACACTCTAAACTTATAAATTTACCCTGTTTTATAGATTTATCAAGATATGTTGCATAAGTTGTATGTTTTATATGTCTTGATCAATATGTATGGTAAAATCATTTATATTGCTAAGGATTGATGTTTTCATGATTTAAGAGCGCTTAAAGACATGTTAAAGGTTCTGTATTTTGTTTATTGAAGGATTAAACAATAACTGATTTTAGGTTAGCCACTTAAGATTAGCTTTTAAGAGAAGTTAAGCATGAGAAATCATCTTAAATTGTTAGAAAAATCAATAATCAACACAAATTATATTATATGACCAAAACTAGATTTTTTTATGTGTAATTTATAGATCTGAGATTAATTTCTAGAACTCACTTTCTTGAAATTGAATTCCATTTACTTGATTTTAAAGCAAAACCAAACTTTAGACGAGATTAAATAGAGAAAAAGCAAAGTCTTAACCACATCTTTCTTTTGATTTTGTGATGGAACTTTAATCAGACCTTGAATGGGTTTAAAGATTAAATTAAATCATCAATCATCTAATATTTTACTAATTTACACATTTGGTAATTTTCATAATTTTTTAAAAGCAATTAAAAATGATTTTGAAGTGTTTTAAGCCAAGTTAGTCTAGTTTAGACATTTTCAGGTTTTTAATCAATTTTTCTTAAATAATTATAATCTCATCAACCTATTAATTAAGCCATTTTTTTCCTGTGGGATTGAAAACTTGAGTCTTAATTTTACTCTATTATATTAATTTTGTGATAGATGCACTTGCTTTAATTCCGTTGGTTTTCAAAGCAAATATGTTTTAAAATCATTCAAAGTTTTAAAGTCACCTAACCAACTAAGAAGTTTTTGATGCCTTTGTTAGGGATTAAACATCCTTATATTAGGAAAATTAGTGTCAATTACTTTATGACTTGTAATATTTTGTTTTTACTTTTTTGCATTTATTTACTTGGTGTGTTTTTTTTTTTTGCTTTTTATTTAGTTTATTTGCTTTATTTGTTTCTTTGCCTTTATTTAGTATTTTATTCGAATTTATATGCATACTCGAGTACACAATCTCGAGCCAGTAGAATTTGATCCATAACTCGAGCGCCCATTGAGAAAGACGAACAAAGAAGCTTGTGCAATCACGCCCAATTCGTTAGAAGTAGGAACATTGAGTGGCACTGAATCATAACTTGAAGAAATAGACCTTGAGTAACCTGTAGTTATAGGAACTTAAG
>JAOXYD010071716.1:0-12616 GCA_028565735.1 Pinacopodium congolense | reverse complement strand
ACATTAATATATTGAAATCATCGCATTTACTTTCTAACCTTACTCAAGATATTGTTCCTTCTACTCATTATGTTATTCAAAGCAAAGAATATAATATGAGATATATTTAGCTGATGGGATTTATCTGAAATGATCTACCATTGTGCAAAAATTTCATGAGTCACATCCTGTAAAGAAAAAATATTTTGCAATGAGACAAGAGTTATGCAAGAAGGACATGGAATGTGCATTAAGAGTTCTACAATCGCTATTTGCATTTATTACAGGCTCAGCACATTTTTAGAAAAATTAAAGTGTTGCATGATATTATGATTGTTTGCATTATTATGCACAATATGATTATTGAGGATAAATGCAATCTAAATGGACTTATCATAGGTGTAATGGAAGCTCCAGAATCGGGTGTAAAAAGCGTAATCAATGAAAATACCCACTTTCAACAATTTCTTACTTGGTATAAACAAGTCAAGGACAAAAATGCATATATCAAATTAAAGAATGCATTAATAGAACATTTATGGGCACAAATACTAATTTAGAGGATTAGGGGATTATGTTATGTTTATTTTCAGCGACGATATTATCTTTTAATTTTTTTGGTGTAATGAATGTTCTGTGCCTTTTTTTAATGTTAAAATAATTTTTATTTACAAAATTCAATAAAATTTGATGTTTGATATTACGTAATTATATTGTCATTTACTATAATTAAATGATATAAAATAGTGCAATATATATCATATATTATTTCATTTAGTATTATCAAATAATAAATTATAGTTTAATTAAAATTTTATTATTTATTATTTATTAACGTAAAAATATAACAACAATAATATTGTGAATAAAAATATACACGAAAAGTAAAGTTGGGTTAATTTTATAAAATAAATTTAATAATCATTAATGAAAGGTGAAAAGAATATGCTGAGAATATTCTTTTTTGGTGTAAATAATAAAGTTGTAGATTGGAGTGAAAAGTACTGTAACATCTCTAAAATAGAGGAAACTCACTTTTATTTTGGAGGAATGGGTTGGAGATACCTTTACTAGTCGGTCATTTTTGTTAGACTAGCTAAAATATGATATAACATGCTTGTTTTGTTTTTACACTATTACGCTATCAAATGGGCGTTGTCAAATTAGGAAGTGGAAATATCAACTAACAAGGTGTCACTTGTAGTTAAAAGTTTGAATAGTGATGATGAAATGATTTTTAGAGCGATGAATGAAGGGATATTGGCTAACATAAGAACATAACAATTTGGGAAGTAAAAAATGATAGAAGAAGTTACTGGTTCATTAAAGGAAATAGGCTTAGTGGAAAATTACTGCAATTATAACGTAAGGAAGGGAAACATAATGAATGCAACTTAAGTGTTCAATCAAATGCGAGCATTTGGTTACGTGTCAAATGTAGATAGTTTTAGTATGTCGAGCTTTTTTTTACAAAAGTGAAAATGGGTAACGAGATTGTCGATGGTAGGAATATAATCACAGATGTGAAGTGTTCAATTGAAACCTATGAAGGGATTGTATATATGATGAAAAATATGGGAAGCATGGTTAGTGTTGTTGCTTATAATTTGTTACCAATAAAACGATAGCGGAGGATTGATATCTAGAAGGTTGTCCCAAGGCCTAAGCACTGTCTCATACTAAGCCTCTAAAAATAGAGTCGTAGAGTCTGTTAGTCAATAATAAGTTCATAGTCTATCCAGAGATATATAGTACACGTGACTATTACTAATTAGCAAATATTTTCAACTAAATACTATATGGTTGTAATGAATTGGTATTACAGGTATCGAATATCCAAAATTCTGTTGTGTCTTCCTCTTTTATTCTTCTTCTCGTCTCCTTCTTATTGGTTTACACCATTCTTTTCACTTAATCAGTAACAATTGGTATCAGAGTAGACGACCCTTTGCACCATGGCTAAAGGTACATGAGCTGCTAAAATTTGAAGGATTGATGAAACTTTGAAATCTCTTGTTGAAGGCTTAAAAGTTACAGTAGAAATCCAAAATAGATATGAGAAGCTATTACAAGAAAACCAAATTCAAATTGCATAAATAGACAATAGAACAAAAAAACAAGAGAATACGATGGAGGAGTTAAGAATCATGCTCCAATAATTTAGATACTAACCGCTACACCTTACTAAGGTATTAAGGGAGGGTGAAGGCTACATTACACCTATTTGGTTTATCAAGATAGATTTTCTAGTGTTTAAGGGAACAGGAGTGAAAAGCTGGGTATATAAGTGTATCCAATTCTTTGCAGTAGATAGTAATCTAGCTGGTAACAAAGTAGTGATAACAACTATAAATCTGGAGGGTGATGCACTAAAATGGTGTAAGTTGACTATGAAAAATAGAACAACAAGGGAACCAATGGAATGGGAGGAGCTAGTAAAGGCTATTAAGCTGAGGTTTGATGAGGAGATCTTTGAGGATCCTATAGGCGACTTTAAAGACCTCAAGCAGGAGAGCTCTGTGCAGGAGTTATGTTATAGGTTTGAAAAATACTTCAATAAGCTCAATTTACCAGTAGATTAATTAGTTAGATTTTTTCTAAGAAGATTAAAGTCGAAATTAGAGGGCCTTGTTAGGCTATTGGAATACCGCACTTTGCAATAAGCTTATTCATTGGCAAGGAAACAAGAAATGGTGTTATCATTTCACTCTACAACAGCTACCTGGAAAGGGATAAGTAGAGGGACTACTTAAGGGATAGGAAGCAAGACGAGTCAGCAGGTAGCAAGAATCAAACCACCTGTAAACAAGGGTATCCTGCCAACTCTTGGGAGATTTGGAACAACTCTTAAAGATCAATTTAATAGAATTACTCACGCAGCTAAATCTGTCAATAGTAAGGAGATGGATGAAAAACGGATGAAAGGGTTGTGTTTCTAATGTGATGAGCATTATATTTCAGGGTATAAATTTAGGAAGAGACAATTTCAACTCTATATGGTAGAGGAGGATAACTAGGGTAAAGAGATAGTGGAAGGGGAAGGACTGGAGGAGCTAGAAGCACCTAATGTGTTGTTTCAAACTATGATAGGAGGGGAAGAAAAAGGGGAATATAAACAGATGGGAGTGAGGGGGGTACCACCAGAGAAAACCAGTTCAGAAATTGATAGAAAATGGCAAGACTCATAATTTCTTAGATGAAGCTGTGGCTAGAAGGAGCCTGAGTAAATTGGAGCCAATTCAGATAGTTCATATTACAGTGGGAGGAGGTCTCAGATTAAACTGCCAGAAAAAATATATAGGTTTTATTTGGGAAATGCAAGTTGTGAAGTTTGTAACCGATGCTCTAATAATCTCATTAGGAAGTTGTGATCTAGTTCTAGGTGTGCAGTGGTTATCAACTTTGAAAAATGTTCCCTACAACTTTAAAGCAAGAGTTATGAAGTTTAAATGGAATAATATGGTGACACTCTTAGGTAACCCAGACAAGAAGGAAAATTTGATTTATAGTAAGAAGATGAGTAGAATGTTTAAGGGCTCCAGAGTGAGGGGCTTATATATGATGCAACTTAAGTGTCCTTTAGAGTATCAACTACAACAATGGAAGTTAAAAACACTGAATTATGACCTAGAGGAATTGAATGGATTATTGGAAGAGTTTAACACATTGTTCCAAGAACCTCAAAAGCTTTATCCACATAGACTCCACGATCACAGGATTCAATTTAAGGAAGGAGTGGATTCAATAAATATTAAACCATACACATACTTAGGGGAACAAAAGCATGCAATCGAAAAAGCAATACGGGAGCTTCTACAACAAGGATTTATAAGGCATAGTATTAGCCCTTACACCTCACTAGTAGTTTTGGTGAAAAAGAAGGATAGTTCATGGATGTGTGTGGATTACTAGGAACTCAATAAGCACACGATTAAGGACAAATTCCTTATTCCCCTAATTGAAGAACTATTGGATGAGCTGCATGGTTCTAGCTGGTATTCCAAGATGGATTTAAGGTCAAGGTATCATTAGATTTGGATGTTTGAAGATGATATTGCTAAGACAACCTTTAGAACACATAAGGGCCACTATGAATTTCTAGTGATGCCCTTTGGCCTAACAAACGCTCTTTCCACATTCTAATGTTTAATGAATGACATCTTTAGGTCTTTTTGGGGAAGTTCATTTTAGTCTTCTTTGACGATATTCCTATTTACAGTCAATCTTTAATACAACATGTTACTCACCTGAGGCAGGTTATGGAACTTCTCAAACTTAATCAACTGTTTGTTAAGGTAGCAAGTGTGTGTTTACAGCAAGATAGGTTGATTTTTTGGGTCATTCAATATCAGAAAAATGATTAGCTAGGATGGAAAGAAGGTCTAGACCATTAAGGAATCGCCAACTCCAAAATCACTTAGAGAATTAAGAGGATTCTTAGGACTCACAGGATATTATCGAAGGTTTATTAAGAGCTACGCTCAATTAGCTCGACCCTTATCAGAGCTTCTTAAGAAACAGACTTCACAGGTGTGGAATTGGGAGGAGGCGCAGCAGAAAGCCTTTGAGAACCTTAAGGTAGCTTCAATGACAGCAATAGTATTGAACCTTCCTAATTTCTCTCAACCATTTATAGTGGAGTAGATGCATGCAATACAGGGATTGGAGCAGTGTTGCAGCAAGAGGGACATCCTATTACATACCTAAGCAAGACCCTGGCAACTAAACACTTAAAGCTTTCGACTTATGAGAAGGAGTTCTTAGATATAATCAAGTTCCTCAAACTGTGGCATCATTATCTAAATTGAAGACAGTTCAAAGTAAGAACAGACCACCAAAGTCTCAAGTTTCTATTGGAGCAACAAATTTCCACACCCTTCCAGCAAACTTGGCTATCTAAGCTATTTGGTTATGATTTTGAGATAGTGTACAGGAGTGGAAAAGAGAGCAGGGCAGTAAATGCCTTATCAAGATTAACAAGCACGGAACTTCTGACACTGACAATATCACAAGTCTAGATACAATTGTTGGAAGAGATTAAAAACAGATGAAGGAATGATCTGATTATAAAAGATATAATTAAGAGATTAGAAGTAGGAGACATGAATTCTAGCAACTATGAATGGAGGGAGGACTTATTGAGATGGAAGGGAATAGTGGCAGTGGGGTGTGACAAGGAATTGCACAAGAGACTCATTTCCTTAAGTCATGATAGACCTTAGGGAGGCCACTCAGGTGTTATAGCTATAGTGAAGAGAATCTAGAATGTTTTTTATTGGAGGATCTTAGAAAAAGACGTGAGGAACTATTTGAAATCTTGCCTAATCTGCCAAAGAAACAAGCAAAAGAATGTAGCCTACCCAATAAAACTGCAGCCCCTTCCTATCCCAATAGGTTGCTCGGAAGAAATCCGCATGGACTTACTAAAGGAACTACTTAAATCCTAAGGAAAGTTAGGCATATTTATGATAATGGACACATTTAGAAAATATGCCCACTTTATTGCCATCAAACATCTTGTGACTACTATAGAGCTAGCTCAAAATTTTTTAGATCACATGTTTAAACTACATGGAATGCCTGGGAAAATCGTGAGTGATCAAGATCCTCTATTCTTAAGCACATTCTGGAAAGAAACACTTAAATTACAAGGGGTGGATCTTAATTTATCTACTTCCTACCACCCCCCAATCTGATGGTCAAACAAAATCTGTAAATAAGGTGATAGAAACTTACCTTCGTTACTTTTGTGCAGACGTTTCAAGTCATTGGGCGGAGTGGCTATCCCTTGTAGAATGGTGGTACAACACCACCTATCACACTGTTATCATCACATCTCCCTTCGAGATTCTATACAGCTACCTACCCCTAGTGTACGTCCCCTATTTTTCTAGTGATTCCAGAAGTTTGATGGTTGACCAAGTTCTAAAGGATTGTGAGATTGCCATCACCGTAGTCAGATTCCACTTTCAATGCACCCAAAACTGGATGAAACAATAGGTAGACCATAAGAGATCTAACAGAGTGTTTGAAGTTAGCAACTGGGTACTGTTCAAGTTACAACCATACCGATAGGGCTCCCTTCAAAGACGACCCAGCCGAAAACTCTCTCCTTGCTACTACGGATCTTACTAAGTTATCACTAGGGTTAGAACAGTCGCTTACACCTTGAAGCTACAAGTGAAGTCATTTATTCATCCAACGTTACATGTCTCACAACTTAAAAAATGCTACCTATAAGAAAATATGGGGTCTTCAGAACTTTTGACCACATTTCAAGGTTTGGGTAAGGCCCCGGAGGCGATTCTGGACAGGAAAATCACTAAACACCACAATAAACATCTAACCTTTATGTTGGTAAAATGGACTAATGGATCGAATGAAGAGGCTACCTAGGAACCTCTGTTTAAACTTCAATAATTTTATCTAGAATCTAAACTTGTGGATAAGGTTGTCAGAAAGGAGGGCTTTGTTACTAATAAAATGACAACGGAGGATTGATATCTAAAAGGTTCTCCTAAGGCCTAAACGTCGTCGGATACTAAGCCTCTAAAAACGGAGTCTTAGAGTTTGTTAGTCAATAATAAGTTCACAGTTTGTCTAGAGATATATAGTTCACATGGCTGTTACTGATTAGCCACTATTTTCACCTGAATACTATATGGTTGTAACGAATTGGTATTACAGGTATCGAATATCCAAAATTCTATTGTGTCTTCCTCTCCCATTCTTCTTCTTGTCTCCCTCTTTATAGTTCACATCATTCTTTTCACTTAATCAGTAACATAATTCCTTTATGTACATGGATGTAAATAGGAAGGTATTGTTAAAGTTCAATGACTCTAGGTTTGAAAGGAGCATAGTTTCATTCAATTATATGATTGAAGGTTTTTAAGAAGCAAGCTAGTGTGAGGAACATATGAAGGCTTTTGTTGAGATGAAGACAGCAAGATTGGGTCCTAATGAGTATCCTTAATTGTGAAGAGTTTCTACAAAACTACATGTCTTATTTAAGAAAGTAAGGACTAGTTGCATAAAATTGAAGGCTCAAGAGCATTGTTACAATGCGGTCATTTGCAACTATATGATGGCAGTTCTAAGCTGATTGAATTTTATTGTCACCTTAGGTTGTTTTTAACTTTAAAACAGTACCCATATATTCAGCAGGTGAGTGTAGGTAGAGATGTACAGTTAATAATCTTATTATTTTTGTATCCCGCCTGAGATAGTAGATGTAGGAAAGCTATTTAAAATGGTAATTTAGTTGTTATAGATGAGTAGAATATGACAATGGTTTGTTATGGAACTAATAGTGAGATGAAAAGCTTGTTAATGCTTTAAATAATTTATAAATTTTGTTTTCTTCAAAACCTTAATATGGATAGGAGATCTTGAGATGGATTTCACAAAATTATGTATTCTTTGATTCTCATATTAATTTCTTATCCAAATATGTGGATTTTAGTGTCTTTACATCTTTATTTCATCTATTTCTCTATTCCATTGTTGCTTAGTTAATTTTATTATGTAAAATATGAGAAAAATGATTTTGTTTAATTATTTATTTAAGAATGTGAGACCAATGGTTAGCTTAACTGACTAAACTAGTAGGGCCAAGTAAGTAAAAGCTCTGAAGTTACTTCTTTAAAAAATATTGCAATATTATCTATTGTAATGGATTAAACTATACTGTTAACCCATTATCATTGTGTCAAGGAAATTTTTATGAGAAGAACATTGTCATAGACATCATAAACCCTTTATTTTTAGGTGGCATGTGGCGTAGTAGATATTATATTAGAGGGTTAGTGATAAATATTTAAAAAATGATTGACCTGATGACAAAGGGAGGTTATGATAATGAATCAAATTTGTCATTGATCTATTATATATTTAATGTAAATAGGAAGGTTACGATCTAAGATTAAGGTTATATAACACACTTTTGGGAGCTTTCCTGTGATTGGCCATTTGTACTATGATAATGAAAGATTGATACGATAAAACCAATTTCGATACTTTATTCTCTTAAGGAACTTATAGGGAGCTTGCATACTTTGTGATTATGTGAGTAAGTGGGTGATGATTTATGAGGCTTGGATATGTGATTTAGTATTTTGGAAACCATAAAAATCCATTGTAGTGAAGAAGCATTTTAATTATCAAAGTAACCTAGTTAGAGGGTGATACCATCGACAATTTGCTTCAATCATTCTTTAGGTCAGTCTATTTATAAATGTTGTTTAATATACAATTGATATGTTTGTTCCGTGTTCTTGTTTGTGTTTCTGATTGCATTTTGGTCTTACTTTATAGTCATACTTTGAAATGTAACTTTACTTATTAGTAAACAAATTTTCAATTGCAGAAATGTGAAATTAGGAATATTTGTGCAATTTCAACTCTCCATCAAGTGTTCCTGATTTGGTAATAGTTAGTTGATAGTGTAGTGTATATCAGTTAATAAACCGTTAGGTAAGATATAAATAATAATATGATTTACATTATGTGGTAAAAATTTTTGGAATTATATTGTAATAATATAGGATGGTAAATAGTCAATTTTTTTTACAACAAATAATGAGATTATAGTAATTTTTAAAGTAGAAAAGGACCTATACCAGCTATTGATGAAAATTATGTCACTATTACTTGAGAACAATACCATCACTACTTTCAATGCTTACTGCTATTTATAACAAATCAATAATACCTTCATGCAAATAATATGGTAATTATGCAAACATCATACAACCATATTATCAAAACCATTGTAAAATTTTGCATGTGACATATGAACATTTTTTGTACACAATCGTGGCAATTCCTATGACAATAAACATTTGCCTTAGACTCCATGGTACGACATGTCTTTGTAATTACAATGTGTGTATGGTAAAAAAGAATGAAAAAATATTTTCAAAACCCCATCATACATGACCGATGAAATGAACAAGGTAACGAACATATGGGATGAATAACATGGAGTCTCCCATAAAGGGTAGGGGATTCTTTGTGGGTGCCTAGCATATCAATTGCATAATATAAGCCCAAGATGTAGAGTTTGCTCAACCTATACAATACGACCATGCATAACTATGCATAAGCTATATCCCATCCCATTTAAATCCGTCACTACACATTAATGATCTAAAACAGGGCCATCGTCAATGAATGGAATTCAAATTGAACCTATCTATTTTTAAGAATGTAGATATTGGTTTTGAGGTACATATGAACCTTAGTTTTTAAGCATAACAATCCATAGCATTTGTTGAGTGAGAGATCAATCTTGGTTTTTAATTTTAAATCCTTTAATAAATACAAAATAAGTCACTACATCATTAGACTAAATATAAATAGAAAAAAAAGTAAAAATTATACTACTATTCATTGTGAAGAACATCACCAATGTAAACACATCGTAGGAAAACATAATGAAGTGCTACTAAGTATGCATACCAAGATTACTGTTAGACCATTAAGTCCAAGTTGTGAGATCGTGTGAGTATTGGAGAGCTTTGACTAATGCTTGACACACGAGTTAGCGTGAGGAAGGTGTGTTGACGAGAGAATAAGACAAGTCTTGGAGTAGGAGAGCAAAGGCTTGAGAAACTTACGAAGTAGTTTTGGAATGTGAGAAGTATCGGTGAAGATCTCAGGAGTAGGCGAGATTCGATATACGTGAGTATATGTAGACATGTATTGGAAAATTTTTTTGACAAGACACAAGATTTTGGACTCGAGGTTGTGCGTAATTAGCAAGCTAAGTCATGCGAGTTCCAACGATAGCGAGAATGCGTGAAGACATGCAAGATCCTACAAGAGTGCGGCAGGATGCGTGTACACATTTAACTTTGGTGAGGCAGGTCGAAGGTATGTGAAATCTGTAAGGTTTTATATTAACTTAAGTCATGACTTGTACTTAATCATAGCGCAACGGGACTGTAATATAAGTGAGTTTGATCATGGAAAATAGACTTGTTCATCGACATGCATTGATGGACCTATGTGTAGATATGCTTTAGTGATTTGGAAAACACATTAACAGTGATGTGGTAACTATGAATGATATGGCATTAAATTACGTGATGAGATTGATTGCGGTCAGTCATATATAAATTATCTCAAATTAATCTATCTTTTAATGCACAAATTCTTTATTAATTTAAGAACAACTTTTTGACAAGTGCATCAGTTGCAACAAGTAATATAGTGAAGTGTTTTTAAAACTCTGAGTATCGATCCTATGAGGAAGTGTGCATGTGATTGTAAGTACTAGGTCAATCGGAATACAATTAGCTAAAGAACTATACAGGTTTATAAATTAAGAGATTAAAATAAAATTACTAACTTAGAAAGCCTAGAAAACTTCCAATCAATTGTAAAAGAGTTATAAATTACTTTTTCTAAATTGTTCAGTTAAGCTTTGGTGGTTGATGATTTAATTGATTTAAAGGTCAGTGAGAATTAATTTAGGTCTAAATTAAGGTAGCTCTATAGTTAAGACACTGACTTATATCTATTAATCCTATTATGAGGTTTGGATATGCTTTAGACTTAGGTAATTGGCTTAAAGTTTAAGAAATCTAATCCTAAATTTTCCTAATTCAAGATTAGCACCTTCATGATTAACCAAGTCTTTAGTTATTTCACTGATTTAAACCATGTCATTTATTGATTTTTCTAACAATCTAGGTAGAGATTGTCGGATCTTAAATTATCTTATGGTAATATCCTAAGTGATCAATTCAAGACAAGCATTAAGCACTCAATAAACAAAGATTAACTCACTAATCGTGCATTAATCATTAATTTCAAAAATAGTTCAAGTTGCGGGATTGTACGAGTGTTAGCGAGCCTTAACCAATGTTTGACACGCAAGTCGACATAAGAAAGGTGTGTTGACAAGATAATAGGGTGAAGTCTTACGAGTAGATGAGTAAAGACCCGATAAACTTGAGGAGTAGGCGTGGGATGTGGGAAGTATCGGCGAAGATCTTGAGAGTAGCCAAGATTTGATATGCGTTGGCATGCATAGGCACGTATTTGGGGAAATCTTCAATGAGACATGAGATTATGCCATGAGGCCGCATGTAGTTAATGAACTAAGTCATGTAAGACTCGAGGATGTGTGAGAATGCATGAATCCGTGAGAGATTTTGTAAGAGCGCGTAATGATGCAAAAAAGCATACGAATGAGAGGATGCATATACATACTTAATTTCAATGAGGCAAGTCGAACTTATGTAAAATTTGTGAGGTTTTATATTAACTCAAATCGTGACTTGTATTTAGATATATAATGATTGGACTGCATCATGAGTGAGTTTGATCATAGGAGATGGACTTGTCTATAGATGTGCATTAATAAACCTATGTGCGAATAGGCTTTGGTGAATTGGAAAACATATCAGCAGTAACATGGCAACTGTGAATGATGTGTCACTAGATAATATGATGAGATCAACTTGAAGATCACGTTGGATAATATCAAATCTAAGAGTTAGAGACCATATAGAACTGAACTTTTGAAGATCATGAGAATTTTTTTGGATATTAAAGAACTTTCCTAGATTGTATGTAATCTTTATCTTATTAGATTATGATGTAATCTAGCCAATTAGAAGAGTCTTAATAGGAAGGGGATGTCTTTCTATTGGTCTAGTAGATGTGGTCTTAGTTGTTAAGATAGACTAGAATCTCAGAGTATTAGTTGTGTTATACTTTCTTTCCAAGTAAGGGAGACTATAAATAGCTCATTAGAGCCAAAGGTCTTCATTCAGAAATCATTCAATCATTCTTAAGAAGAGAGGCAACTTAAAGAGTTGAGAGCTTTCAGGGGAGTTCTCTTATAAGGGCTTCGAGTAGGGAGTTCTTGTAAGTGCTTCGAGAAGGAGGTACTTCTTCTTCTGTTAACATTTTACTAGAGTTAATGAAAAATTGGTTTCAACCATATTATATCTCTTGCTGCTTTCTTTTCTCTAGTTATATACTTATGTGATTTTTGGTGTGTGAGTTAAACACTTAAACACAAGTATGCACATGAGGTGTTCGAGGACTAGATGAATTGTTTGGCGACATTCACATGAGAAGGTTGAGTCTCGACTTAAGCAGACTTAAGTGAGATTGTTGTGCAAAGGAAGACACAACTTGCGGTACAATTAGGCAACTAAGTGGACCTTTATACCAACTACCATGCAGCAGGCATACTATACCTATGATAAGACATACTTCCATGATATGGAAAATATAGCACAAAAATGGGTAAATGATGTTGTGTAAATGGAATATGTTCCATAAGGAAGAAATTAGAAAATAAGCAAGTGTAAGTTGCAATTATAGTTAGTTAAGGGGTTATAGTTGTTTGTTTTTCCATTACAATTACTATTTCTATATATATGATGTGATGGCCCTTTAAATAATATGGGAAAAGTTACTTAATAGGAATCGAGAAATTATGTTAAAATTGATCAAAAGTTGGTTTAATGAAAATTGATTATGTCATAATAATATCATGTTTATAACAAAAATGAATCCACGGTTTAATATTTTTGAACCAAGGGAGCTTCTAATCTTAGTTTTGATGATAACAAAACATCATTATTACTAATGATTTGAGTTTGCATGGTGAAAT
>JAOXYD010071705.1:0-12616 GCA_028565735.1 Pinacopodium congolense | reverse complement strand
TGAAATTTATTAAATTTTCATATGCTTTTTAATGCAAATTCAATCTTATTTTTATGTTTAAATAACTATTTTGTGTTCTATTTGAGTTTGGATGAATATTTTATTATTGAACACAAAAATCAAATTGAAAAGAAAGAAGTTTTTCTCTAAGCTAGATCCAAAGAGCTTGACACAATAGAGAGAGCCCTTTTATTCTACCCACCTGCACGCATGGACTGGCCTGGAGAGAGGGAGAGCCCGCATAAGACCAGTCCAGGTCCAAAAACTGTTGGCGCATGGGCTGTTGCAAAGGAGTTGTTGCTTGGACCTGCACCAATCGCTTGGGCCCTCGCGTGGCTGACGTGTGGACCAAGCCCTCCTCTGCTAGACCAGATGTCACTTCCTGTGCATGGGCTTTGTTGCTGGACTCGCCTAAGATGGAGAAGGCCCACATGATGAGAGGCAGACCAAGGAGGGCTGGAAGAAAATGCAAAAAACATCAGAAAATAGAGGGAGTCAGGTTTTGAATAATTCACGCATATAACACTAAGCAAAATAAGGGGAGAAATGTCAAGTTGGCTAGGCAGTTGTCTTGGCTTACAGGGAGACGAGTGACAAGTGGAGGACTGGCAGCTTGGAGTCTTGGCTAAAGCTTGGGCTTTGTTGCCTTAGAGCTGCTATACTAGGAGATGGACGAGCATCAAGAGAGAAGCTAGAGGAGTCAACTGCATTATTGAGTTTAATTTCAATTAACCACTGTTCATCTATGGCTTTTAACTTAGAAACTCGAGTGTAGCTTCCATTTTCCAGTGTTGTTTTGTTTTGTTCTTTCATTTACTGTCTGAGTCTTCGTCTTCTTCTTTTGATTTTCTTTGTTATTTTTGTAATTTCTTATTTGCTTTTTTCTTTAGATAGCCGAACCTTGTTTTATTTCTAAGTTTATTGCTTTAGTCCTTCTTATATTATAACATTTGTTTACTTATAATATTATTTTTGTCTTTAGTAAATTTGAATTAAATCTCTTTTCATGTTTTTATTTTAGTTATGCTTTATATCTTGATTATTTATTAGGTTTTAATTTATTTATTTTCAGTTTTTATTTAATTTATAGTTATTAGAATTTTTGTTAGAAAGGTTAGTTTAAGTTTTGATTAATTAAGTGATAGCTTAAGTAATGTGTGCTTGTGTTAATTTAAATGTTAATTTGTGTTTTCCCTTTATTGTTCTTAATTTTTAAGCTTTTTTTTCTTTTAATTAATTATGTTGAATGTTTATTTACTTTTTTTTAACTTAATTATGTTTACCTAGTTTAGTTTCGGATTGCAGGATATTAACTGTGATTTTGGCTTAATAATTATGAGATTATGAATTGATTAAACATTGTGATTTAGGTAAAGATTAAATTAGAATTTTGCATAGATTACATGAATTAAAGATTAATTATTAGGATTGGTCATCCTTAGTTTAATTTCTAATTACATTGTTAGGAATAAACTTATGATATGTAATAGTCTTAGTGATGTCCATAGGTAACAATAGGTTAATTGAATTTGTCAATGAACTTAATCAACTTAGCGAAAAATTCTAATTCTCTAAGTTACACAATCCGAGCTTATGAGATTGTGCCTTAGGCTATTCGTTCCCTAGTTGTTAATGCTATGCATCATTAAATCTATAGAGCTTATTCTAGGTTGCCTCATGATTAGGGATAGGTTTTCTATCATATAAGACCTATCTAAAAATGTCGGAACTAAGGGTTTGAGAGCCTGTTTGAACCTATAGGCTAGCATCTTACACCAATCGCAAGTTATATATTTCGGGGATCAAATATAAGTATAAAATTCCTGATACATCTTCCACCCAGCTTTCGTATTTCTTATTTTTTTCTTCTTTGTTTGTCTCTGTTTCGTCAATTATCTTTAGCATTTAGTTTTGATGTCTTTGCTTCCAAGGGTTTAGTTTTCTTTTTGGCAACATTAGAGATAGCAATTCACTCTGGCTCTCTGTGAGATCGACCCTAACTTGCCTTAGCTACTTATTTAGGTAGATTAGGTAATTTTATTGTTTGGTAGCTGACAACGAGCTCCACACTTACCCTTGGCATTGTCATAGAAAGTACTAAATCCTCCATCCCTACTGTTGAAGTTGTTGAATTGCGAAGGATCGCAAGTCATGTATCGGGAGCCTCCACAATTAACATACCATTTTTTTTTCTTTTGAAGTCTTACATAACAAGGAATTGTTTAGATTTAGGTATACATCTAATCTTGGGTGCTTGAATGTTAGTAACATACCTGCCTTATCCTTTTAGCAATAATAACCTCTAATCTATCATAATTTTGAGAGAAAGAACTAAGCATAAAAGAGGAAAACAAGGTTTTAAAGGTTTAAGAGAAAAATTAAGGTGATAGAGAGAATAAGAGATTAAGATACGAGTATCGAAAAATAAAACATAGTGTTAATAGTGTATTAGTTGACCAATGGTGGAAGTTCGGTCGATCGAACTATAATAGGGGATAAACAACAATGTAGTTTTCAAAAAATAATTCTCGTTGTTCTATTAAAGTTAAGATGGGCATATAAAGATAGGATTCATGTAATTGTTTGAACCCAAATCATTTTGGTTCTCTGAATATTATACCTTTTGTATTCATTTGATGAAGTATTTAATTAAGCATAACAAAAATATCAAACATGACCATATCATTCATAATAAGAACAATATAAAAGAGTGTATATTTTGTATATGTTCTTTGAGTAAAATTATTATAAATTTTTTCAAACATTGTCTAGGTTAAACAAACAAATTTTCATCGTTCATTTTATTTTGAGAAAACCTCTAAGGTGTTGTAGTATACATGAATACATAATGTTAAGTTCGAGGTCTACTGGATGCAATATGAACATTTTTTATGAGAACTTTCAACTTCTAAATTATTTCCCTTAACAATGTTGGTTTCGGTAGTAGAAGCTCCATTGCTATATGATAATCCATGTTTATTTTTCCTTCTTTATAAATTTTACAAGAGATTCTTTAAGGGACTCTGCCTCTTTCTTTTAGACTCTATTTTCATTAACTAGTTCATCGTTATCTTTGTTAGCCAAAACCATGTCTTTCCTAAGATTTTCACTTTTCACTTTACATGCATCTAACTCTTCAATAGTTTTCTTATATTTATCATGCAATTTTTTATTTTTCTTGGTCAATTCTTCTATATGTTCCAATACTTTGTCATAAGAGTAATCACCTTCACATTCATTTTCACTAAGAAAGACACTTACCTTGTTATGTGCCGTAAAGCACATGTTGGCTACTTCCTCTCCTTTGGAATCGCTTGACTCAGACTATGTGGCTTTGATGCTTTCTTCTCCTTGGACTCTCTCCTTTCCTTCTTCCATCCTTTATTTTCTTTCTTCTCTTTTTTTTCTTCTTCTCATTATAGGTATAGGCATTATAACCTTAAGTGGGCTCTTTCACCACATTCAAAGAATGTTACATTATATTATTTATTTTTAGAGAAAGACATATTTTTTCAACGCGTTGATGCATTTCTCATGAACTTCTTTAATCTCATAGTGATAAGGGCAAGCTCCTTATTCTCACTCCCAAGTAATGATTCTTCATTGTCGCTTTCCTCATTTTTGGATGCTTTAAAGCTACATTCTTCCTTTTCAGTAAATCTTGTTGTTCTTGAATATTTTTCATACTCATCTCATATGTTAATGGGGAACCAATAAGTTTGTCGAGAGGAAGAGCATTGAGATCTTTTTCTTCTTGATTTTCTATCACCTTTACTTCCCATGACTTTGATAGAGATATGGGGATTTTTCGAACAATCTCAACACTACAATAAGTCTTACCTAAACCTTTTAAAGCACTTATGATATTTTCGAAATGAGCATACATAGTGGAAATGTTTTCATCATGCAACATTCAGAAAAGTTCGTACTTATGAGTAAGCATGCTTATTTTAGTTTCTTTTACTTGGTTTGTTTTAAGGTATGCCAAATATCAAGTGCAATTTCACACATAAAGATCTTTTTGTGTACTTCTATACTTAAAGGACAATATAAAATATGCATGGCCTTACAATTTAAGGATACCAATTTCTTTTCCTCAATGTTCTATTCATTTTCTTTCTTTAGTACTAGTTCATTACCTAGAATTTTTGTAGGCATAGAATTTTTTTATGACACCATCATCCATAAATCAGTATTTTCACCCATCAAATAGCATCTCTTCTTATTCTTCAGATACAAATAGTTGTTTCCATCAAAGAAAGGAGTTCTATGGGGATTATGGCCTTCTAGTCTAGATATGGGAGATATGAAATTAATAAAGTATGACATTAGATCTTTGCTCTCTAATTCATTGAAATTAAAATTTTATGTGAGACCAAATCTCTGATATCAATTGTTAGTCCTATATGGCACCTAAGAGGGGGTGAATTAAGTGACAAAAGTTCATTTATAAATCACAAAAACTTTATCTAAATTACATAAGATAAACAGAAACTATTAAAATAAACAAAAAATATGAAGTAAATATGTAAAATTAAAAGGAAAAGAGAAGAAATACACCACCAATTTAGGTTACAAATTTCTCAACTACAAGCTCCTTTTTTTTGACTCAAGGATAACCTTCTCTAATTCTTTTCTAGGACTCAAGAATAACCCAGCCAAAATAATATAATTCCATTCGAATGATCATGAATTGATATAAGAAAGAGCTGCTCAACACTTGATGAATATCCAATAAAAGGCTTCACACAATTTCACACAAACAAGAACACTAATTGAGTACTTGGAATACATACAATGCCCTAAACACTTGATATCTTTATTTTCTTGTTAATTACACATATTTATACTCTTAATCTTGATAAACGAGCCGTTGCTAGAAATCTCCAATGTTCATCTTTATTAAACTCTTATTACTGTTGTGAAATTTGGTTGTTCTTGATCTTACGCTCTTTAATCGTCTCATTTAGTAGTCTGATTAGGGATGTTTAGCCAACTGGTCTTCCAGTCTTACTCATTCCATCAAATAGTCTTCCAATCTTTCTCTTTCGATCAACTGGTACACTCGGTATAGTCAACTAATGGTTATTCGATCGACCTTTCCTCTATAATCGATAGCAACAAAGCCTTCAACCTGTATGAGTCTTTGATCCATATAGGATTCTTCATTATTTCTTATTAAGCTACTGAACTACTTTACTAAATGCACTCCAAATTCTTCCAGAATATCTATCTTTAAAATATAGTTGAACATAAGATTAGTAGCCAAAGGTGTTTTATCATCAATAAAATTTTGTAGAATCTCCCTTAGTTCAACAAGTTTAACAAATGGTAAATTAGTTAGAGCTTAGATTTCTGTAGATAAAACAACCAAGAAACAATTAGTTAGACAAATTTAAGGCATTCATCACTGAAATAAGACATATCCATTAGTCGTGGAAATACATTTTTCTTTTTTAAACTGAATTCATCTATTTGATTTAATAAACAAATTGGAATAAAGGCATGAATCATAAGACACTTTAACCAAAGTTCGTTAGATCTAAGAACTCTTACAAAAAGTCTTTAGAGTCAATAAACTCCTAAATTCAATTGTGTCACCTAATAATCTTCCAATAATTAAAAGCCCACAGTCCTGGGTACATTAATCATCTAAAAATCTAACTAAGACGGCCAATTAAATAAAAATTAGATTAAGAACTTTAATTAGGAAAAAAATCCTCCAATAAAAAAAAACCAATCAAATCCTAACCCCAAACTATGAAATTTAAGCACAAACAATGAATATAAGAATATAGCATGAAAACACAAATATATTAACAAAAAACAAAAGTAACTACAAGAAAAGATAAAAATATGAATGAATAAAACTAAAATTAGAGATGAAGGAATGAAACTAAAATTGATCCAAATCTTTGAAACCTACTCCCCAATCCACTTGAATGCTCTTGAAGGCTCTAATCCACTAGTCTATTGTGAAGAAAGAACAGAAGATAACAAAACCTAAACTAAAACCTAACTAAGAATAAGAACAATCTAAAAACTTTCCTCTTTAATCTGTTCTAGCCTCCCAAAATCCCCATTTTCTATGCTTTTATACCTTCACATATGTCTTGGGTGGCTGCTAGGGCTTTAGGATATTTCATTGTGATTTTTTAACTTTTCCCTTTTAAAAATATAAAAAAATGACATCATTTTATTGCCTCCATTTAAGTTTTAAAAATTGAAAATGCCACCTCTTTACATGAAATTTGGTACGTATATTCTCTATATGATGTTTTTACACTTCATAAAATTTCACAACAATCTAAACTCTAAAAGTGTACCTACTACATCACCAAATTCACTTATACAAAACTCCTAAAGCAACACTCTCAAACTTGAACTATTGCTTATCTTCAAGAAACTACTTAGAAACTCCCTTAGAATAAGTTTAAAAGTAGTTGAAAGCTAATTTAAATACTGAAACAAAAATTATTATAACTCACATAATCAATATCTCATAACTCCATCATAATTAAGATACAACTCAAAGAACACACTTTCGTATTGCTAGCAAAATCAACCCCTTATAGGTAATATCAAGCATTTAATTAATTCTACATAAATCATCATAAAAACTTGTTAGATGTAACTTTTCTTTTTCTTTTCTTTTGTTAGAGCATTATAGGCTTGGCTAAGAAGTCACTTAGTATTTTGATGTGAAAGTGATGCAAAAGTGAACATCTTATTATGAACATCCCCAATTACTCAATTGAGTCACATCCTAAGTTACTCAACTTGCTACTAACACTACTCTTTAACTTTGACCTTTTTATGCATAGTAACCTAACGTATGGAATTTATTAATACTCACCTATTCACACTCTCTATTTTTTATTTTTTATTTAACCAAATAAATTAATTTAAAATAAACACATCACTCTAAAATTGCATGAAATCCATATAGAATGTCCTTATAAACTTAAAATTACATATAAGGGCCATCAAATGCATGCAATCACACAAAATAAAAATAAAATTTAGCAGCTAATCAAGAATCATTCAACATTAACCATATAAACTACATCAATCACTTTAAATTAAATCAATTAACAATCAATTAATTTTCAAATTTATTCTAAGTAAACATCCACAATAATCACTTTTAACTCACAACAATTTAAGTGGAGATAAATACCTATGCTTCCTTTACCACCACACTTGAATTGAACATTGTCCTCAATGTTTAAATAACGTAAAAAATGACAAAGGGAAAGAGAAGGGGAAAAATCTCCCATGAATGTGTTCTTTGTCACTCTGCCATTCATCCATGCCAATTAAGAGATAAGAAATCTATTCACGAAAGAAGAGTGAAAGTAAAAAGATAACTAGAAACGAAAACTAAAGAGAAATTAAAATCTATGATCTTGAAAAAATCAAGTACTTAAACATAAATTGTTGGGTTGCCTCCCAAAAAGTACTTCTTTAAGGTCTTTTACTTGGCCTTAAAGCTAAAGAATAATGATTTTCTTCTTAGGTTTATACTTTTATCCAAACTCCTCATATCTAGGATGACTTACCAATAATGTATGAGATTTTACATCTACAACCAATTTGCTCTTTATACCTCCAGTTTCTTTTATAAGGCACCTTAGTAAAGGATTTTGGTACCCAATTTCCTATTTACAATAAAAATTTGGGATACCAATAAAATCAATGGACATAGGTACTTATTTATTGATTTTAAAGGTTACAACATCAATAGCTTTTTATTTTTCCTTAGGTAGCTTGCGAATTAGCTCTTCACCACTTAAAAATGAATTTTCCTTAACTTGATCACTCAGCTCCACTTTTGGAATGCTAGATATACTTTCTTGCTTATGTTCTATATTTAATCTAACCAACTATCTCATCTACATCACCAAATTAGAAAAGGAAGCTTTTAAATTCCTTAGTCAAGCCTCCCCAACTTAATGCCTAGCTTCATTTTCATATATGATTTTACTAATTAGTGATTCCAATATTAACTCCTCTTCTTATTGAATTGATTGCTCTAATTGTGGTGCCAATTTTGAAACTGAGGCCTTTAGGCCTTCAAATCGAGCTTTTGATGTGGATATGGCATTTTCCAATAGCTCTCTTAGTCCCAACTCTTGTTCTTGCTATTGATAATAATTGAACAGAGGTGGCTCAAAATGAATCCAATCAAAAGACTAATCTAGATGATGCATTAAATTATTTCTATAGGTGTTTCTTTCATGGCTCTTATAATCCATCCACTCAAATCTACCTTCATTGACCGAAGCCATATAGGCATCATACCACTAGTAGTCTAGATAATCCTGCATATCCATGTCGGCTCCTACCTGCTATCATAAAAAGAAAACTACACACATAACTCAAACTCAAACAATATAAAATAATAAAGAACAAAATTAAATTTAGAATAATCAACACCAAAATCCCTAGTATTAATAACTAAATTCCCTAGCAACAGTACCAAAAACTTTTTGTGATCTAAATTAAAGAAAAATCAACTCAATTCAATCTTAAACAAACAAAAAGCAAGTTCATCTTGTCAACAAATAGTATAAAATGGTAAGAATGTTAGTATCCTATCCCTAGGAATCTGAGCATAATACTAAGTCAATTAATGTATAATTTTCTAGATTTTAAATTGATATAATAAATAAAATAAAATAAAATAATATTTAATCTAATAACAAGCTAATGAATTAAGAGTCTAAAAAATGATAAATTAGATAGAGTTCATATTTCCATGGATAAAACAAATAAGAAACAATTCATTGGATAAATTTAAGGCATTCATCACTGAAACAAGATATGACCATTGGTAATGAAAATATCTTTTCTATTTTAAGCTTAATTCGTCTATATGATCTAACAAACAGATTGGAATGAAAAGCATTAATCACAAGATGCTTAAACTTAAGTTTGTTAGATCTAAGAAACCTGACAAAAGAGTTTAGAGTTGATCGACACCTAAATTCAATTGTGTCACCTAATTAATCTTCCACCAGTTAAAAGCTCAGGATCATAGGTCCTTTAATCATCTAAAAATCTGACTAAGTTAGCCAATCAAAGAAAGATAGATTAAGCACTTTAATTAGGCAGAAATCCTCCAATCAAATAAGACCCATCAAATCTTAATTCTAACTAAACAATTTAGGTACAAACATTCAACAGTGAAAAAAAGAAAATAAAATGAAAATTGAAATCCATTGATGAAGAACAAAAATTGCTAAAAAATACAATAAAATGAGGAAGGAATACAAATGAAATTGGTCGAAATCATTGAAACCAACACTCCATTCCACCTTGAATGCTCTTGAAGACTTAAATCCAATTTCCCAATTTGAAGAAAGAACAAAACAAAATAGAACCTAAACTAAAACATAACTAAGAAAAAGATCAATCTAAAATATCTCCTCATTAATCTATTCTAGCTTTCTAAAAGACCAATTTTTGTGTTTTTAAGAGATTTATATAGGTATTCGGTGGTTGCTAGCACTTTAGGGCATTTGATTACGATTTTTCAACTTTGCCCTTCCAAAAAATACCAAAAAATGCGCAATTTTGTTGCCTCTATTTAAGTACTAGAAATTGATAAATTCTTCACCTCTTCATATTTCTAATCGAACTCATTTTATATACCTCCAATGCCCTTGAAGTTTGGTACATAGATTCTTTACATGATTTTCGTGCATCTCATAAAATTTCAAAACAATGTGAGCTAAGAAAGTTCAACTATTCCATCACTAAACTCACCTATACCAAAACTAGTGCTATTTTGAGCTCTTAATGGATACTTTATGGCTTGTCATATGGCAATGAAATGTGGTGTGGAACTTCGTAATAAGATGCTCTAAATCCTTAAAGTGGTTCCACACCTCTTCTAGTTCTAAAGGTTCCTCAAAATGCTCACAAAATTTCTTCCATTTGCGTGCTTAAACTCTTGTTTTATTCTTTTCAATAAAATTAAGTCAAAACAGCTCTAAACATGCGATATGATCAAATTAACTCACATATATGACAATATTATAGATATTTAGGAGTAAAAAACTTTAAGATATTGAATAAAATCCATCATAAATCACTCTTAAATTTTTTTAGAGAAATATGAAGCATAAAAGTTAAAAGAATAGGATATGAATACACTTTTAAGACGAGGTTATAAACAATTAGAACCACTGAAATAGTTCAGCAATTGAAATCACAGCAAAAATATTAAGCAAAAGAGATAGAGGAATAAACAAAATTATCCTCCAATATCATAAATAAGAGATCAATTATATCTGAGGAGCCAAAATACAATAGAAATGAAGTAAATAATTCTATAAAAAAAAAGAAAACTAAAAACACAAAGCACCACCAAAGTAACAGTGAACAAAGAAAAGGAAATAATAGAAACAAATAAAAATCCACTGAAAACAAGTAACAAATAGCCTAGAACAAAATGAAATGTCATTCCAAAAGTAACTAAAATTAAGGGCTATCATGATCCCACTCTCTCTAATGGTTCTTGATATTCTTATGCTAAAGCAACATATAATCAAAATGCTAAAAAAACATCTACAGGAAGCTCTGGGATCTCATAAGGGATTCAATTTTCCATGCTCAATAATATAGATATAAGGTTATTTTGAGGAATATCTATAGAAGGAGGAGGCTTGACAACAGGTGAAGCTAGACACAGTGGATAAACACTCATAGTAGCTTTGAAAAAAGTCTCACCGATAACCACCTCTGGTGCTATAGGAGGAGCATCAGGAACAGGTGGATCATCGAGTCTATCGCCCTTTTGCAACCTTTGCTACTATCCTCGAGCATGAGCATACTACCATAACTTGAGTGTGGTGGTGGTAATTTGAGTTTGTTATACTCTATCCTCAAGCTTCTCAAAACTAAAAGGAATTCATAGGAGCCAAAAGGCAAGGAAAGTAGAAGTTATTTCTCGGCCTCTACAAGTTAACCACATCACATATGGCAAGAATGGTGAAACTAGCCAATGGTAATCCTTGAATGGAACTCATACCATGCAGCATCTTACATAAAATATAGCATCATTGAACCTTATCTCATTGAGTCAACTAGCGTTAGGTGCCATATTGGCATTCAATAGTGCTATAATGATACGCTCCCTAACCCCTAAAGTGATAGTAATAAAAGTTTTAGAGATTGTCCTACCTAAACCTATGGCATCTTGAGCTCTAGCAGTGGAAAGATTAAGGTCAAAATAAATCGAATCTCCATAAAAAGTATCATATGCCTTCAGAAACAATCTCCTTCACTAGGTGATAATTGTGTTTTTTGTATGTGTTTTTCTAAGTGTTTTGCATGTGTTTATTGCATAATAGGTTGTTTTTTATTGTGTTTTAAAATTTATTTTATATGTTTTTAGTTAGTATAATTTTAATTATTGTTTTGTTTGTATTTAGTATTAATTTCGAGTAAGTTTTATTTATTTATGTTTTTTTATTTATGTTTTGTGTTTTTATTATTATTTAATTATTAATGTTGGGCTAGAATTAAATTTTTATGATGTATTTATTTATTGTGTAGGAAAATTAAATTTAAAAAATTAAAGTTGAAAAAAAAAGAAAACAAAAAAAAACATCGGCAAAGCTAGCCAAGAGCCCAAGAGCTTGCCTAGAAATAGCGCAGGCGTCCTCAGCCTCTGCAGCCCAAGAGCAGAAGCCAGAGCGGCCCAGCGCTCCAACAAATCGAGCCCAGCGTCCAGGCTCACGCAGGCGCCTGCAAGCCTAGTGCAGCAAATCTAGGGCCGCCTCTCAGCAGACCAGCGTCTTCGCCCTAGTCTCGCAAGCCCGCCTAGCATCCAGCCTGCACCTGCGCCAATGCCCGCGAGACGCGACCCACCCCGCGTCCAGCCCTTCGCAGGCCGAGCGCAACAGCCCGCGCGAGACCAACCCTTCCCGGCCTCTGGGCCGCGCATCAGCGCACCTGGGCCACGCATCCAGTCTTCTTCTCCTCCAGCCCTCTAGACCCAACTGCAACCCAGTAGCACATGCTCCTCTCCTCCTCCATCTGGACCCAAACCCTCCTCCCAGCTCCAGTCCACTCCAAGTTACGTAGATCCTCTCCACAACCCAGTAGCCTGAGTCCACCAAAAGACCTAGACAGCAGCAGATATAAGGACTCGGACGGAATAGAAAAAGAGGAAAAGACATTCGGACAAGATAGAAGACAGAAACAGGGAGAGGGAGGCGTAGGCAAAGAGAGGAGAGAGTCGAGCAAATCAGAAAAAAAGACAGAAAAAAGGAGCTCTCGGACAGCACAGAAAAGAGAGGAGACAAGCTTTAAGCCACACACAAGCTCCAAAACTTTAAGAGTTCTACCAAGTTTTATATTTTATTTATTTTTTATATTTATTTTATTTTATTTTATTTTATTTTGCTTTTATTTTTATTATGCTTTACATTTTCATGAATATAGACTTGATGGAATTTATTTTTATTATTATGTGTGGATAAAATATTTTTAGGATTTGTTTTTTGAATTATTTGGGACCCTTTGGTTATTAATTTAATTTTCATAAATATTTGTGTTGTTTATTGTGCATAAACCCTACAACAAATCGAGAGAGTGAGTTGGG
>JAOXYD010071694.1:0-12616 GCA_028565735.1 Pinacopodium congolense | reverse complement strand
ATTTTATTTTCCAGTTTTTTCAATATTTGAATTTATTTCTTAAACAAAGTAAAACCTAAATTAAGTGGTGACTAAACACAATCCTTGTGGGATCTATATCCGTTCTAAACTACAAGTTACGACCCGTATACTTGCGGTTTGAGCGTAAAACTAGTTGTTCGATTTACTCTCTACAACCTCATGCAACTAATATGATTATTGGTATCATAGCTTTAGCAGCAAAAATTGAGTTATTAAAAGCCAGATAGTCTAGTTAATTGTGTTGATAACAATATGATTGGAAGATAAATAATGTGCCATAACCACGAAGGTAACTCTTACTCAACTATAAATTGTCAAGATGGAAACCATTTTGTCTAAGAGTCTGAGACAGTCCAATAGTAGGTAATTGGAATATTTAACAGTGGAATCCAATCTCTAATACTTACAATTTGGGGTAGAGGAACAAGTCTAGTTTCTCATGGAATAATAATCCAAAATACCAATATTTCCCACAAGCCAATCCTTAAAGAGGTCCATCACCTAGCATTAGAGCAAATGCATCTTCATAACAGGAGAAGTCAAGTTTTGAGAAAATGACCATAAAGGTCAATTAGTAAAATGAAACCAAGATGAAAAACCATAAGGTTTCCATTAGGAACTTAGAAACTTAAGTAAGAAAAATTACATAAAACTGACTGGAATGACATGTAAAGACATAAGGCTTCCTTTAAGAGCTTAGAAACTTAAGTAAGCCAAATTGCATAAATATTGTAGGAAAGGCTACATGGTAGCTTATTTAATACCATAAAAGCCAACCTTATGAAACACATTAAGGATATTATCTTAAAGAGTGGAAAGGAAGTAGAAGGTATAATAGAGGATAAGAAATGAGAGATAGTCAAGGATAAGAGTAAGGAGAGTGTGGTGAACGAGAAGAAGGAAAAATTATGAGAATCTAACAAATGAGTAATCTAGATTATTTTTCGATCTTAATGTGAAACCTTATAAGCCTGGGATCTACTATAATCTAAAAAAGGGGAGTAATCTAGATTATTTTTTGAACTTAATGGGAAACCTTATAAACCTTGGATCCCATACCATCATAGAACAAATGGTGTTCACAAAGACAAACAAGTTTGGATGCTTTTCAGAAATTATATATAAATATCCCATTTGTTAAGGTCGTCACTCAAATACCTTCCTATGCTAAGTTTTTAGAGGACATACTATCAAATAAAAGGAAGCTTAAGGAGTATGAGAATGTTAACTTGAATGAGGAGTGCTTTGTAATCTTATTAAGAAAGAGTTATCTCCTTAACTTAAGGACCCTAAGTTCTATAATCCTATACATCATAACTAACTTAAAAATAGATGGGGCCTTAATGGATCTTAGATCAAGCATTAATTTCTTACTCATGTATATTTTAGGAAGTTAGGATTAAAGGAGCCTATCCCTATCATAGGAGCACTATAACTTGTAGATTGATTTGTCACTTATTCAAGGATAATTATAAAGAAAGTGCTAGTAAAGGAAGATAAATAAATTTTCCTATGGATTTCCTAATCTCAGATATAGAGGAAGATAAGGATATGCCAATTATCTTGGTTAAACCATTTATGACCACTACTAGATTTATAATGGATGTATGCAAAGCAAAGCTTATTTTAAAACCCAAGATAAGGAAGAAGTTGACAATAGGTCATATGTAAATGTTTCTACCCATTTTTTATTAATTTAGATTCCTAATGACTCAATTTTGCGAAGTGTAAGCACATGTTGGCTTAGAAAGTTTAAGATCACAAAAGTGTAACTTATGAAACAAAAAATTAAAAGAAAAATTCTTGCCAAAAATGATGTTATTATAGCTATTATAAATACTACCATTATAGTGCATTATAAAAGAAAAAGGCATAATTTTTTGACAAAATGACACCTTTATGATTCTAGATATCGCCATTATTATATTAGAGAAAGATAAAGATTAATAGTCTCAAAATGTTGTGCCATTGTGCTTGAATTTAAGTGTGATTTTGGTCTCTGAATAATAATGGGAAAGTAAAGACTTTGAGACTAAATAGGAGAAAATTAACCTTAAACCTTATAAATTAGGGTCTCTTAACCCAACAAAGCCTCAAGACATATAAAAAGTTAGAAAAACATTAAAAAAGGGTTCCTTTTGATTCATTCACAATAAGGTTTTCAAATGTTTGACAACTAAGAAATGAAGAACAAGAGATTCCATTGGGTAGAGCTTCAAAGCAAAAGAGAGATTTAAATTAGTCGATAAAGAGTGAAAATCTTAGAGAAGAGGACATAATCATCTTTATGAGCATTTTTCCTCTACTTTTGAATACTCTTTTATTTTTTTATTATCTATTTTAATTTAATTATATTTGTTATTTACATAGAAATATTTAATGATTTCTTTTGTACTGGATTACTAATTTATGTTTAATTCCATAAAATTATTGTAAAAGAAAATTATCTATGTTTAAAATTAGATGATTGGATTTTCTAGTAGTAAAATAGTTGGATTAAATTGCATCAGTTGTCTTACTTCGGGAAGGATCAAAGAATATCCTTACTAAATAATATAACACAATTAGAGTAATTATGTTCTTTAATTCCTTAAGTCATTCTAATTTGATTTTAATTGGTAGTTTAGTTTAGTTTAATTACAATATTTAACTTGATTATTTGCTAATTACTAATTCAAAGTTTTTGAAAGTACTTGCTAGAAATCCTCATGGGAATGTAATCAATTCACTGATATATGATAGTAACGATATATGCACTTGCCTAGAGTTATAAAGTATAGAAGTAGGCTGTTTTTTAAATTAAAACTTAGCACACTAAGTTTGTTAGGATTTGTTACTGATATTAGAAGAACTTTAAGTTATTACTTTAATCATATTTTTACTTTAAATTTTTTATTACATCATTTTTATGCTTTTTAGTTTATTCAGCATATGCACTTTATTATTTTATGCTTTTTGTAATTGTATAACTAGAAGCTCTAATTCTAACCTTATGAAGGTTGAACCTGAGATTGAGAGAGTAGCTTCTTGAGCATTAAAAGAAAGGAAAAAAAAAAGGAAGAAGTAGGTGTATAGTCACAACAATTAGTAGAGATGGTGTAAGAAAATAGATCACGTTTAATGTCAGACTAAAAAGCCAAGGCATCCATAAATTGGATGTAATCAAGCATAGTTAGGCCTTCAAGTAACATGAATAACTTTGAGCTCAAGTTAATCAGAATCCAAATGATCTAGTAGCTTATCCTGTTCAATAGACTACCCAATTCAAGATTAATGGAGCTTCGAATAATGCCATTAGACTAAGGTTATTCCCTTTTACTTTCATGGATTGAGTAAAATCATGGATGAAGTACTTTATAACAAGATCAAATAAATAGCTTGGCAGAGAAATTTTTGATGAAGTACTTTCCACTTGCAAAGATTGCAGAGTTCATGAATGATACATCTGCTTTTACACAATTAGATGGTGAGACTTTTCACAAGATGTGGCAGAGGTTCAAGGATTTTTAAAAGAGATGTCCACAACATGGATTGCACACTTAGTTGAAAGTTTAGACAATCTATAATAGGTTTAACAATATTACGAAGCATATGATAGATGCGATGACTAGTAGAACTTTATATAATAGATTTGTAAGGCTACCCAATCTTTGATTAAGAAGATAAGGATGAACAACTATTAATGGCAATCTATTAGAAGTAGGCTAATGATGGCTATGGAAATTCATCAAGTGGATGCTTTTTCACCATCGTAAACTTAGTTCGAGGTTGTGAATAAAAAGATAGATAGCTTCAGCATAACGAATAAGCCAGTGTAGGTGTTTTTTTTACAATTGGTTCAAGGGAAATCGCGATAGTTAAGAGTGTCAACTGGACAACACGTTCTCTAAGCTAGACCAACTTAATTACATGAGGCATAATTTAAGAGCCACTATCCCCTACAGCAATAACTATAATCTGAAGTGGAGGTGGCACATAAATTTCTAATGGAAAAAATAATCTAATGTAGGATGACGTTCTCTAGGATACCATTAGTAGAAAGGCAAGAAGTTGAGATTGGAAGAATTTATATAAAAAAAAAGTTGATTTCTACATATAAAACTTATGTATAGAGTTTAAATATTTATCAAAGGAATCAAGAAGCCTTAATCCATTACTCAAAGAATCAAATTAGATTGTCGGCCAAGTTTCTTACCTAAAAAACCCAAGGAAGATTTCTAAGTAGCTGAGGTGAATCTAATGGAGCACGTCAAAGCATTGATATTCAGAAGTAGAAAGGAACTGAAAGATGAACACAAAGAGAAGGAACAACTATCTATTAATGAAGAAAAAAAAACCAAAGAAGTCAAGAAGGATGAGAATGATGAGAATAAATGTTTTGTAAAGAAGTTTAAGTCTAGACCGCCTTACCTTGCAACCCTCAAGAAAGAGCACACAGAGGCAAAAATTGATAAATTTCATAAACCTTTTAAATAGTTATATATGAACTTATCGTTTGTTGAAGTTTTATCCTCGATGCCCAAATATGCAAAGATTTTAAAGGACAACTTAACAAATAAGATGAAGTTGGAAAAGTTCTTAAGTGTGACTTCGATTGAGAATTGTGCCACAATTTTTCAAAATAAGCTACTAAAGAACATTAAAGATCCTAGTAGTTTCACTATCCCTTATTTAATTGGTAGCTTAAATATTGATAAGGCTCTAACAGAATTAGGGGATAAGATAAACTTAATGCACTATCAATTATTCAAAAATTTAGGATAATGGGAACAAAAAACTATATGTATGAGCATAAAGTTAGTTGATAGGTCTATTAAATATCCTAGAGGCATCATTGAAGACCTCTTAGTTAAGGTTTACAAGTTCATCTTCCTTTTTGATTTTATGATTTTAGACATGGTCGGGGATATAGATGTATCTCTAATATTAAGATGACCTTTCCTAGGAATATCTAAAGGCATTATAAATGTACATCAAGGAAATATAATGTTAAGGGTAGAGGGTAAGGAAGTCATGTTTAAAAGTTTGACTCTATGAAGTATTCCCTTACCAATAATGACACTTATTATTTTATAGATTTTATGGATGATATTATTTTTTCATGTATGCAAGAAAATATAAGTCAAGAACTATTACAACTGTATTTGGAGCAACATGAGGAAAGTGAAAAAGGTAGCCCCTTGTTAGATGTCAATGAAGAATTCCTTAAAGTGAGTGATTGTGTGATGTACGAATAAAAATTTAAGAAGATTTATAAAAGCACTAAGCAGAGGTTGAGGGCTTTAATTTAAAAGCCACATAATTTGGAACTAAAGAAACTTCCCAAACACTTAAATTATTATTTGATAGGCGAGCACTCTAACCTTATCTTCATTATAATTACTAAATTGAACAAAGAGTACCAAAAGAAGTTATCAAGAATTCTAAGAGAGCATAAGAGAGCCATAGCGTAGAATATTTCTGATATCCAAGGTAATAACTCTTCATTTTTGTAGTTACAAGATTTTAATGTAGAAAGATATGAAGATGATAGTGTAGCCTTAAAGAGACTTAACCTAATAATGAAAGAAGTTGTGAAGGTAGAGATAATTCATCTCCTATATGAATTAGTTATTTTTCCTATTTTTGACTATTCTTAAGTGGGTATTGTGCATGCCATAGTAAAGAAGGGAGACATGAAGGTGGTGCCTCATGAGGGGAACAAGCTCATACTGAAGAGGACTGTCATTAGATAGAAATTGTGTATCGAGTACCATAGATTAAATGTCACAATGAGGAAAGACCTCTTTTCACTTCCCTTCATTGATCAAAAGCTTAAATGAATTTTACGCCATATGTATTAATGCTTCTTAGATGGGATGTCTAGTTATTTTTAAATTCCTATTGGTAAAACTATTGCAAGTTATCAAATAATAAATTACCTAACTAACCTAACTAATTATATAGTTAAGCAACTCAAGGTTGATCCTATAAAGAACTGGTAGTGTTTTTTCAGTTATTCCTAATCTTGTATAAAATAAAATGACAAGCAAATAAAATCCCTGGATGTTAAGGAATTAAAAATAAATGAATAGACAGCTACAAAAATTAAACTGAATAAAACAAGAAAAAAAATAACAAATAACAAATAACAAGGACAAAAAGATGGTCAGGAAATAGTTTAAAAAATCATCAATTACAATCAATCATCTAAAATATATAAATTATGCTATCGATAAAATGCTAGCCTGTAGACAAAAACAAGCTCTTGGGTCCTAAGTTCCTCCATTTTTAAATAATTCTTATACGATAGAAAACATACCTTAGCAAAGTGATCACCTAGAACAAACTCTCTAGATATAGTGGCACAACAGTATTAAGAACTAGGGAATGACTTTCTTAGACTATCATCTTGTAAGCTCAGATCATGTAATCTAAAGAATCAAAACTCTAAGCTAAGTTAATTAAGGTTTCTTACAATGACAAATCAAAAATTAAAACCTAGCAATTGAACTAGAAATTACTAATAAGGTGATTAATTATAAGAATAATGCCTAATTCATAGCATTTAATTAAAATTATAATTAAATCCTAGCATAAAACACAAAAACCATTCAATTTCATTTCAATTCTCAATATTATAAGTAATTAATCCAATAAATATCTTTAAATTAATAAGAAAATAAAGTTAACATAATGAAAATAACACTAACATAAACTAAAATTAATAAGTTTGAAGATAAATTATAGAAATCATAAAGGAAATAACAAGAATAAGGTTAGAATTTAACGATAAAACACTATTTTAACAATAAATAAAAGATTCAACAAGTACTTAACATAACCTAGACTAAATACATATGGAAAATAATAAAAATAACAAAGACAACAGTAGAAAAATAAATAAAACTAGAGTTCTGCACTTAAATTAATTAATCTAATACTGGATATGAAAACAAGATGAAAAAAGACATCAAAATATAATAAAACCTAAAGAAAATAAGAAGAAACAAAGGGCTACAAAAATCAGGGTCAAAAAGTTCCCAAAATCTGCACATTTCTTCCTTACATAGTCCTTTTAGGGGTTGGGAAGGATTGGAAAAGTAAAAGTCATGATTGCCTTTATTTTTTTTGTTTTCTAGATGTTCAACAATAGTGAGCAATACCCTCAACGGTGGTCAATGGCCCATCAATGACCCTTGCACCAAACCCATGTTGAAGGACTTGAATTTGACTATTGGAGGTAGTTTTCTAGACTATCAATGTCGCCTTGCACCTAACCCATATTGAAGGTATAGTATTTGACTCCTTATCTTATTCTTCTCCAAATATCTTCCAAACTTGACTCTTTTCCACTAGAATTTGTGTCCAATAATAAATCCTACAGTCAAACTCAAAATGACCATAAATTAGGCACTTTTATGTTAAAGATAGGGATGAAACCATACCAAAACACATATGGAAATACCATAAAATACGTCCCTATCACATATGCTCTTGAAGATCAAAAGAAGAAGAGATTCATATACCTATATGGTATATTCGTCTATCGAAGGATGGTATTCAGATTGTGTAATGCACTGCTACCTTCCAACTATTTATAATGGCCATATTCGATGACATATTGGAATATATTATGGAGGTATTTATGGATAATTTTTGGTGATTTATTTGAGTATGTCTTTGTAATCTAGATAAAGTGTTAAAAAGATGCGAAGAAGCTAATCTGGTCTTAAATTGTGAAAAGTACCTCTTTATGAGATAAAAGGGCATAGCCTTAGGCCATAAGATTTCTTACAATGGGATCGAGATAGATAGAGCAAAAATAAAAGAAATTGAAAATCTACCACTCTCTTCCTCCAATAATGAGCTTGCTTGGTCATACGAGTTTCTTTTGTAGAATTATTAAGGATTTCTCCAAGATTACTAGGCCTTTAACTAAGTTGCTTGAGAAAGATGTGCCTTTTTATTTCTCTAATAAGTGTTTAAATGTTTTTAATATTTTAAAAGAGAAGTTGAATAATGCCCTAACCTTATATTAGAATCTTCCTTTTGAACTAATGAGTGATGCAAGTGACCATACAATAGGAGCTATGCTTAGATAAAGGAAAGATGGATATTTTTCAATCCATAAATTATGAAAGCAAAACCTTGATTGATGCACAAACGAACTACATAAATACAAAAACAGTTGTTAGTTTTAGTATATGCTTTAGATATGTTTAGGTCCTATCTTATCATGTCTAAAGTTATCATTTATATTATTCACTCTACATTAGGATATTTGATAATAAAAATAGACATATTAGATGGGTTTTGTTCTCACAGGAATTTGATATCAAGATTAAGGATAAGAAAAAGTTGTAAATCTGCAATAGATCATCTATTACACCTTAAGAATTGTAACGTAAGGGATACATTAAGGAAAAATATTAATTACTTCTTCCATGATAAGCACTTGTATGCATTAGATGTAAAGGTAAGTGACATACCTTAGCTTGTCAATATTGCTAACTATTTGTTAATCAGAGTTAAACCTAAGTTTTTTCTTATTAATAAAAGAAAAAAATTTTATTTTCTAATAATCGATATTACTTTTGGGAAGATCCCTTCTTTTTAAATATTTATACAAGCAACATAATCTGAAGATGAATTTCAAATTAGAAGTCCAAGGACATCCTGGAGCATTACCATTTTGACTTGTAAAAGGGCACTTTAGAGCTAATAGGACTATATAAAAGGTGTTTGCATCTAGTTTTTACTAGCCTGCACTCTTCCAAGATGCCCATTGATATGCCGTATTTTGTGATAAATTTCAAATAAGAGGTAGGATTTCTCAACATGATGAAATGCCTCAAATCACTTTTATTTTGTGTGGAATTTTTAATGTAAAGTGTATAAAGATTATGGGGCCTTTTTGCCAAATTAGTTTGGTAACAAATATATTCTAGTAGTTGTATACTATACTTTTAAATATGCTGAAGGATAAGCTCTACCATTGATAATGCTAGGTTAATTAATTTCCTCATGAAGTTTTCACAATTTTATACATCTAGAGCTATAATAAGTAATAGGGGAACTCATTTTCATAATACCTATCTTGAAAAACTCTTAAATATTATGGTGCTACATGTAAACTTGCTACTCTATATCATTCTCAAACTAGTGGCCAAGTGGAGATAGCCTAAGGGGAACTCAAATGAATTATGAAGAAGAAAATAGAGAATTCCAAGAAGGATTGTTCTAATAAGTTAAACGAGGCTCTCTAGGCCTACATGAAAACTTACAAAAAATTAATATGTATATCCCTTTTCTAATAATATATTGAAAATCAAGTAATTTACTTATTGAACCAAAGCACAAAAACTATTAGGTGGTTAAGCCCCTAAATGTAGACCCTACCCTTACTGGTAAGAGGTATAAATGCTAAATAAGTGAGCTTGATTAGCAGAGTATAATGGCACATAATAATATTATGCTTTATAAGGAATAATTTAAGAAATGGTACGATAGTGATATCTATATTAATAAGGGGTTTTAGGAATGCGATTAATTTTTACTCTATATTTCCATCGTACTTCTATCCTTAGGAAAACTTAAGTTTAGATGGTCTACACCATTTATTATGAAATAAGTTTTCCCATATTAAGCAGTCAATATCACACATCTATTATTGGGAATATTTAAAGTTAATGGCCATCATTTTAATCTATACATAGGAGGCACAATTTCAAAAAGGGGATAAGGACATGATTGCTCTTCAACCCTTAACCTCATAGCCTTAAAAGAGTTAGTTAAGCTAAACAACATTGAAGAAACACTAGTTAGGAGGCATCCTAACGTAATTTCTTGTTTTTTTAGTAACTTACTTAATTTCATATTCTAGGTTTCCTTTTTTCCTAATTTCTCAATATTCATTCCTTTTTTTGTGTATTACACTCCGTAAGAGTTAAGTTAGCAAAGGGATATGAGATAAGCTAGTTCATGGAGCAATTTGGCCATTGATAGGAAGCAAAGTTAGAAGATAAATGACGAACCTAAACAACATTGTTAAACATCACAAGTAGTGTCGTTATGGTCATGGGTAAGGATAGAAAAAAATGATTTCAAGAAATATTCTCATTTATCCTAAAGTCTAGTGTCGTTATAGTGCCTATTTAGGACATAATATGAATTGTGAGGCACATCGACATTGTTATAGTCTAAATCAAATACCGTTATGGACCAACTATCAAACCATTTTAAGCTTTACCAAAAATGGCACTATTGTTATGACTTGATTATCAGACATTTCTAAGATTTTCTGAAAATGGTACCATTTTGGACCTTGGTCAAAATCCTAAAATCTTCTCTTTGCCCTCTTACTCCCACTTCTACATTACCACTGGACTATCTTCAAGCTATGTCCCCTCTTTCCACCCTTATCTCTCTCTTGTCTCATCGTCACCTCAAAAGCTATATCCACTCACCCCTTGCCTCTTACCTTTGTGTTTTTCCCTAGAATTTTATTTTCTTCTTCTTTCAAATAGCATTGTCACTCATCTCCTTCACTACCACCCTAATTGTCCCTTGATTTGGCCCACCTGTCTTTAGTTTCTTAAGGTTTAAGTAACACAGCGAAGTTCCTCACCTTTAACTTAGCATGCCCACTTTTTTGTCCTTATTTTCCAACAACCTTTTTCAGATTCTCGAACCACGTTATGACTTAGGGGAATACTTTTATATCACTTAATAAAGTCTCCAAACAATATTTTAGACATTTTTTAAATAGATTCAAGCACCATGACATGAGGTGCTTCCTTGTCAAACAAGAAACCAACCTACGACACATCTCAATTCACTTTGGTCGATAACTCTAATTGGTTCAAGGCACATTAAATGAATCTCATTATAGTTGAGAGGGTAGTGGCCGTAGATGTCAAGTCAAAGTTTGGCATAGAGGGCACCTTACATACTCTCAAATAAGGCCTTATACCCTACCTCGATAGACCTAATTCCTAATCTTGGTTTAGGAATTTGTTGCTAACATTGAAAAAAAGTGTAAAAAAGATATTATCGCGATCATGATATCAGTTAGAGTTACATTGATTCACCTTAATCAATGATATTTATCTAATTTATTATGCGCATCAAACTATGATATGATTTACGTGCAATAGAGAGACACATCCTTTATGATCATAAGCCACCAAATAATAAATAAATAACCTAACTTTACCTCCTAACTATTTAGTAGGTTGAGTCAGTTTAAATACCTAACTAAGTAGTAGGGTGAGTCAGTGTTGATTCCACCAAGAACTATTTACTGTTTATTATTATTTCTAACATTGTGCAAATGAAAAAGCCCTAATTCATATAAAGTAAAATAAAAAAATTCTAATGAAATTAAAATAACTATAATAAGCACTCAAAATATTAAAAAGAGAGTAACTAGAACAATAAACTATGTAGAAGATTTTTTTGGGACTCGGGAAATACATCTAATACTTGAAATACGTAATTTTGTTATAACTAAGATTTTAACCTATAAACACAGATATAATCTTGCGTCCTAAGTTTCTCCAATTATGAATAAATCCAATGTGATTGTAAATTTACCTTTAATTGCATGATAATCTAGGAGAAGCTCTCTAGATTCAAATTTGTAGTAGCATTAAGTAATAGGCAATAGTTAAGCCATGTAAGCTCGAATCATATAACTTAATGAATTACAAGCCTAGGCTAATTTCATTAAGTATCAATTACAAATTCAATTACACTATGGATACTTGTTGTATAAACTAGTGAAAATTACAAATCACAAGCTTATACCTAGCATTTAAACTATAAATAATAAATAGGATGGTCAATCCTATAGTATAACCCCTAATTCTTGATGTCTAACCTTTGTTTTGACTCAATGGTAACATTATAGTTCCAGATGTTGTCATTATTTTGCAAAAAAAAAAGAAAAAAAGATGAATGGTGATAAGGAATAGCGCTATCTTGATTAAAATTAAAAGGTATTTTGGTCCCTAAATAGTAGTAGGAGAGTGAAGAATTTAAGACTAAACAGGAAACAATTAACCCGAATCCTTATGCATTATAGTCTTTAAACCCTAAGAAGCCTTAAGATACATAAAATGATAGAAAAACATTACAAAGAGGTTTCCTTTTCATCATTCACATTTAGGTTTTCAAGGGTTTGATGGTTAAGGGTGAAGATCAAAAGATTCCATTAAAAATGCTTCAAGGAGAAAGAGAGTTTGGATTGGCAGAAAAACAGTGAAAAGTCTTGTAGAAGAGTTTTATTTATTATCCCTTCTAAATTGCTTACGTTTTTTTATTTTTGTATGAATATTTAAGGATTAGTTTTGTATGAGATTGTCAATTTATATTTAATCCAATACAATTCTTGAAAAAGATTGTAACACCCCGAGATTCAGCAGACCCTATGAAGTGTTAAAGAGAGTTGGTCCAGTAGCCTATCAGTTGGCTTTACTGCCAGAGTTGGCGAAACTACATGATGTGTTTCATGTGTCTATGTTGAGGAGATACATATCAGATCCCTCACATAGAATTCAGATTCAGGAAATCGAGTTAAGACCAGATTTGTCATATGATGAAGGGCCTATTA
>JAOXYD010071683.1:0-12616 GCA_028565735.1 Pinacopodium congolense | reverse complement strand
TATAAGTCCGTTGGTTTTAAAAGTAAAAATCATTTCAAACAACCATCAATTTTAAAGTCACCTAACCAATGCAACAAAGGTCAAGAGAGTAAAGGACATAGGAGAGGACAATTAAGCACAAGGAGAAGTAAAAAGGCAAAAGGAGAAAGCTATCAAAGGATGAAGAAAATAATAAAAAATTCCCATATGTAATTCAATTTAATTGGAAGAGAAGTATAGTAAAGAGAACAAGGATTGGTGAGGAAGTTATGCCAGTGAAGCAAGGAGCCATCCAATCCTTATCACAAGAACTTTTTTTCCAAATCCATCAATCGAATGATGATCCAAAGAATGAAAGAAGAATTTTTTTGGAACTCAACATCTCCAACCGCTCAGACAGTGCGCCTCCTCCAGACACTCTTTTAATTGAAGTCCCTTCGAACAAAATTTTCTTTGAGGAAATAGAGAATTTAATAAAATTCACTAAGATAAAATGTGCAAAGTATGAAAGATTAAAGCAATAATTTGAGAGATTGAAGATATATTTTAAAGAAGTGGTTCAAGGTCCCCCTCTTCAAGTTACAAATGAACAGGTTTTTAAGTAATTGGTTAGAGGCAAAAGCAATATTTTGTACTTGTTAAATTGCACTTTTTTTAATCCTTTATTACTAGTTTTCTTTGCTACCAGAGGTTGTTAACTATATAGCTAGTGCATCCTTTTTACCTAATGCACTATTATTACTGCTTCTTTAAGTTTTCTTTATGTTGCTTTTGTTTTAGCAAGGGAGTGCATTTATAGCTAATGTATCTATTTTTTTTAGCCAATGCACTTTTACTTACCCTTATATGCTTTTAAGATCTTTTTAGGGAGGAGCGTTTAGAACCTTCCATCTGGTTTCTCCTTGTACAAACCTTATTTTTCTTCCTATAACTTACTATTTTATTAAAAAATTATAAAAATATTCATAAATTGAGGTTATACTTAATCATGAATATTCCAAACCAAGTTGAAAGGGTTGAGAAAAAAGTATAAAACAAAATTGTATTATTATCCTTTTGATTAGAACAAGGCTAGATTGTATTATTGATTTTCATTTGGTATAATTCATTATATCTTATACTACCTAAAATTGAGAATCGAATTGAATTTTGTCGAAAAAAATTTGATATGTTGTTATAATATTTTCTAAATTTAAGTTTATTAATTTTAGACATTTAAAATCTAAATATTATTCTCTTAAATTTAAGATAATAAATTTCAAGCTTTTGAATTAAATATATGGATATATTACATTTCTTTTTAAAGAAAGAATGATTAAAAAAAGATGATTAAACATTTTCAAAAATTTTTAAAATTAAATTTATAATAAAGAAATTGTAAGAGATTTGGGGTGATTACTTTATTTTTGAAGCTCGTCTCTTTATTCTCTCTAATTTATATCCTTATTCTTTTTCACAAAGTTTTCACCTCATTAGAATCCCTAAAATTCATATCTCTCCAATTTTTTATATTTCAAATCCCTTTCTTAACTCATCTTCTTACCATAATTTTTTTTTCACTATTTTTATTTAAGACTATTAATATACTTAGGTTTGCATTTCTACTCTTGTTTAATAACCTAAATTAGGTTAACTTGTAAGAAGGTGCTAAGGATTGGGGTTGACATTTAAGCTCCAAAAATTAATTCAAAAAGTATATTAAGAAAGAATGGAAATTCATGTCTTTATTAATTAGAATTCTGGTGTGCTTTCCCAAGCATTAAAATCTCAATTACATTGATATGCCTTTAGGATACATCTTGGGCATCTGATGTATAACCGTGAGTCCATCATTTTTCTAAGGATACATTACAAGACTAACACTTTTTCTTATATGTACAGGAATCTCATCATAGACCCATGTCCTTAGCCTAAAAATGCCCATATGTAAGAATTAAATGTAGACTTTTAACTTCGAGAATTATGGTGCTTAACTGAAATTAGATGTGAACTAAGTTGTATCATTCGCCCTCTTAATCCACCGATACACCATATCAATGGAATTCTTTAAATCAAAATTAGGTTTTTTGAAAGTATTTAACCCTCTTTATTCATATTAAACAAATGATCTTTATGTAGTTACTGTATGTATGTGAGAGGCTAGTACCCTTAGCTTATGACAACCTAATGTTATATCAATTGACCTTAAAAACCAATCTTTTTTTATAGGTGGAAGATTAATACAGTGAAGTATAATATTTTGTCTAGGGTTGCTAAACATTTTTTGGTTATTCACTTATTAACAATGACTTCTAAAGCTACTTTGATACAATTTTGGATTAATGTAAGAGCATTTTAACTCTTACTACAATTGGTTGAGAAATTAATAGAACAAATTAAACATGAAGAAACACTTGAAAAAAATAGATAAACTTAAGTATCATTTATTTTAACATAAAAATTAAATGAAGTATGTTATATGAAATATATAATTTTTAACAATATTTTCTTAGTATTCTTCAAGATTTTAAAATAGAGACAAGCATCTTAGAAAGAACATCATTAGAATACTAATCATAAAGTTGTAAGTTGTAAGGTATTATAGTTATGAACTTCAATTATTATTTGATTTTGATTTCATATTGTATATTTAAGTTGAAAGGTATTATTGCTTTTAATATTTCTTTATCACTAATATTTGTGAATTGTTTTCATAAATACTAATCCAACTTACGTACTACTATTGTTGTCAAGACTTTATACTAAGCTTTAACAATTCTTGAAAAAGGTGAATCAATCAAAAATTTTAACAAGTTTTGAAAAGAAGTAAATGGCTTTAGACTAAGGAACTATGATTCCAATCATGTAATATTTTGTTGTATATAGTTATATAAAAGTTGTAGGGGTAGTAGATTTAGGTTATTTACTTTTGAAATATTATTTCATTCCCTTCTAATATTGTATTTTCAACTTCAACATGGTAACAAATTTAACTTCACTAATTAGTCTTCTTATTGGCATATTTGTAGTTAATGATAGTAATTAAAATGTATGATACAAAAAGGCTAATGAGAGGTTAAAATCTCTTACATGAAATTCAAATATTTAATTTTCCTTAGTTCTTTAGTATCTTTTAATTTTTTCTATATAATAAAATTAATTGAATAAATAATTGGCAATTCTTAATTTCTAAATCTTTTAGGTTTGTTTCTTTGGTAAAAATATTATAATTGAGGGCTATTTCCATGTGATTTATAAACACAACTAGTTGAATTTTGATTAAGATGTTGCATATGTTGTTTTGGATGAATATATATGTATTTATAGGGTTTTCATGAGCAATTAGATGCACTTTTGGAGTCAGATAGGTTGTGAAATCAACATAAGGAGCAAAAGCATCAACTCGTTGAGTTCCATACCAAATATCATGGCCATAAGATGAAGTATGGAGAGTGCATAAAAAAAAAGATTGAGAGAGGCAAAAAATGGAGAGGCTTACAACCATGAGCCTGGTCATGAGATTTATACAAAGGATCTTATGAGCTACCTTACAACTATGAGCCCTAACCATGAAGTAGCTAGGCTTTTTAGGGTATGTAAAAGAATTTAGATCTTTTTATCAAAAAATTTTAATCCTTAGCAGCCTAAGACTTTAGATCAAACAAAAAGGATTGACGATCAAGATTAGAGTTACAACAAGAATCATATAACAGTCACAGGATTCAAATTTCATTACAATGAGCTTCTTCATCCCTATCTCTTTTTTTATTACTGTAATTTATTTCATTATGTTTATAAACTAATTTTCTTTTAGGATATAACTGTTTATGGACCCCAAGATGTAATGTTTTACATTGTTCTTTTGATTTAATGTTGAATTTCTAGATTTTGCTTCACTTTACTTATGGAATTAATGAATTTTATTTTTTATTACTATACAAACATAAGGGTCAATGTCAATTATTTAATTTCATATATTTAGATTGAGAGATCAAATATATAATTAGATCAATCCATAAGTAATGAATTTTCCATGGAGTCCTAGAGATAGGCTTATATGATATTTCTATATTAGGGGTAGCTCTAATTAAAATAATAGGTTCTATAAAACAAGTTAATGCATTCAGTTGATATTTTGAGATAAGGAAAACTTCAGCTTAATTTATCAAGTTGGATAGGAATTGTATAACTCGATGGAGAGTACAATTTACTTTAGGGAATCTATGGTCTAATTGAATCTAGAAAATCCATTGAATTGAAGTTAAGTGATGAACATGAACATGTCTTATGGGAATTAACTATCTAAGTATTAACTTTTTGATTGCTTGCTAAATCTTGTGAAATTGCTTTAGATTTCTTATTTAGTTGTTTGGCTTACTTTAATTAATCAATAAATCAATCACTAATTTGAATAAGTTAGATAGTGAAGGTAGGAAAATCATTAGCAGCCAATACAGTCCTTATGGAATTAACAATCTAGACTCTTACAAAATTATAGTACGATACGATAAATACATTTACCTAATTATGGTCTTAGTAGTGTTAGTGAGGATTTAAAATATTTAATTTTATTTAAAACTTATTAGTGCACTTAGACTGCATCAATTTTTTAACACCATTGCTTGGGACTGTATTATGATTATTAGAAATTTTTATTATTTGTTAGATTAACCATCTTTGTTTTATTTTTATTTTTGTTTGTTCTAATTGTTTGCACTTTAAATTTTCCAAAATTTTTTTTTGTTTAAGAACTTTTATTCTCTTGATCTTTCATTGGTTTTTTGGTTAGGTATTTCATCATATGATAAGAAGTCGTTCCGTAAATTCGCTTGAGCCTGATCTTGAAGTTAAGGGAACATTCCATAGAATTTTAAGAGAAAATAAATTTACTAGTTGTGAGAAACTTGAGGTTCAACATATATAATTAGATGATAATATGGATAGAGAACTGGGATTGAGAGCTCGACTTACTATGGTAGATTTATCGCAACCCTTACTGCAAGGCATTAATCGAGTAGACACAAGCCAAGGGTTGAGATAGCTAGCTTTGAGATCAAACCCCAAATGATAGAAATGCTCTATCATTATGTTTAATTCGATGGGTTGCTAAAGGAGGAGTTGAATGCTCATATAGATAAATTTTTTAGAGATCTGTGATGCCTTTAACTTGGATACTATTTCAGAGGGGCCAATCAGGTTGAGATTATTCCCATTCCCCGAGAGAAGTGGAGCCAAAACATGGCTTAAGTCTAATCCTCCTAGTTCCTTTACCTCTTATAACCAACTTGCAGAAAAATTCTTAACAAGTTACTTTCCTCCTTCTTGATTTGCAAAGTTGTATAATAATATAATCTCTTTCAAATAGTGGGAGCAAGAAAACTTATAAAAGGCTTGGGATTGATGGAAGGATATGTTGAGAAAGTGCCCTCACTATGGCTTTGAACTATAAATGTTATTGCAAACTTTTCATCGCGATTTGAGCTTTGTCAAAAAATAACTTATTGATACTTTTTCTAGTGGCACCACCAATTTCACGATGCCATAATAGTGCCAAAAGCTTATTGAGAACAATACTATGAATACTTACTAGTAGAGTAATTCATGTCAAAAGCTAAAACCTAGTAGAGGAGTCCATAATATTGATGCAGTTTCATCATTGGAAGGATGATGCACTTATGCAGAAATTAGATAGCATGATTGTAACATTTACATTAACTCATGTTTTAAGTTGTCATTTTTATTATGGAGGGTACACCAATCATGAGTTCCAAGCTTCAAGAAATAGAAATCAAATTAAGTTGACTACGTTAGTAATTGATAAAACAACCCCTATAGTAAAATTTATAATTTGTTGTCGCAAAATCATCCTAACTTTTAATAGAGCGATCAAAGCCAGTAAAGACAAAGCCAATCACTAGACTTTCAATCCTAACAATAGCTTAGCAAGGTAAGTTTAAACGAGCTCCTCACCAAGTATGTTACAATCTCATATGTTCGATTTCAGAATATAGAGGCCTTAACTAATAATTTAGAGAATTAAGTGAGCTAATTGGCTAAGAGCTTATCAAAAAGATCACTAGGTACTTTACTAGGTAACGTAGGGAAAAAATCCAAGGGAGCAAGTACACATGGTAGTTATGAATGATAATAACATATGGGCATGTTAAACATGCGTAACTTTTAATAGAAGTAAATCAAAAAAGCACAGATAAATAATACTAAACACGTAAAAAGGCAAGTGCACCTACCACTATGTAGTATAGCTATTGTAAGTCTAGGTGTCAAATCCACTAGGACTGTAATTATCAATGAATCTCTATCCTTTCTAACTAGCTTATTCAATAAGAGGATGATTAGTTATTTATTAAAGAAAATAAACAAACAATTAACAATAAACTTCAAAGATAACCCATAAGGATTACCAACTAATGATGAAGCTATGATCTAGGTAGTTAATCCCTCTAAGATGCAATTGTATTCATTATTTAACCTTAATTTAACATATTTCCAAATTTTTTTAGACCATATATTCCTTAAGGTAAATAAAACTCTCACTCTAGGTATGCCACTCTATTCAATTTGATAAATTAAGAGAAAGTTTTCTCTATCTCAACTTATCAATTGAATGCATTGAGGCGGTCTATGGAACCTATTATTTCAATTAAATTCACACCTAATTTAGACATCTCATGTAAGCCTATCTCCAGGTTCCTAACCAAAATGCATTGTTTATGGATTGATCTAAAGCATATATTTTATTTTTCAATCTAGCATACAAAATCAAAGCATTAGACTTGAAGTTTACATTTGCAAAATAATCAAAAGACAATGTCATTAATTTCGTAAACAAATTCAATATAAAATTTGGAAAGTCAGTGTTAAATCAAGAAAAACAATAAATACTATATCCTAGAGTTTATAACACCTTAAATCTTATGAGAAACTTAGTTCCAAAACTTTGTAAGAGTCACAATAACAATTATAAAAAGAAAGGAAATAAAAAGCTCATGTTGAATGGCTTGAATCCTTGACTCTTGATGAGCCTTATGTGAATTTCTATCTTTGATCTTTAATCTTGATGTGTTTTGATCCTTTCTTCCCCTTTCATTCTTATGTAAAACCCCCTTAAGATGTCTTAATACTCAAGTTCTCTTCCTTGGTGGCTACTTAGAGGTGTCTAGAGGCAAGAAGCTCCTAAACATAACCTAAAATAGGTTATTTACATAAGCGTACCCACAAGTTGTGATACCTACAGGTAACCTTATGTAAATAACCTATTTTAGGGGTTTTTTTCGTGACTCTGGCCGTAATTTTTTTTGTGTTGAAATCTTGGTCAACCTTTGTGCTCCTCTCAATCTTCTCATGATAAATCTTTCATTATTTTTCTGTCGATCATAAAATTTGATATGAAACTCCCCAACATGATATTCTTGCTTCTCAAGTTGTTCCTATATCTCTTTTACCTTGAAAGATGCATGTAATTGCTCTTCAAAATCCTACAACAATGAGAAAACATCAAAAATAAATGAGCAACATCTTATTCAAAAGATTAACTCAGTATACATATAAATTTTATGAAATTTTCCTTCAAACTCAATATAATCATCATGAAATCATGTCTAAAATATGTATAATTTAGGAGCTATCAATAAGCAAGTAGTTGGGGAGGTAGAAGATATAAAAAAAGAAGCTATTAAAGAGGAAAGAGAAGCTAAAAAGAACGAAAATGGCAAAGAGAAGAAGAAAGAAAAATTCAAGAATGGCAAAGAGAAGAAGAAAGAAAAATTCAAGGAGTATAAGTCGTAACTTCTATATCTAAGCAAATTAAGGATCATTCAGCTAGAGGAGTACACAGGTAAGTGTCTTGAATCTGTTAAGAAATTAAATGTTGACACTTCTCATTGAATCTCTTTTACAAGAACCAAAGTATGCAAATTTTGTGCATGATGTACTTTTAAATAATAAGGTAAAAGAGTCCTGGAAGATGATAATAAGCAAAGGATGTGTAGTGGGTTTTGTCAACAAACTTCCATAAAAATTATAAGATCTAGTAAGTTTCTCAGTCTAATGCATTATTGGTTGTTTACATTTGAATGATGCATTAATTTAATTTAAAAGCTAGAATCAATCTCATGACATATAAAATGTTTCATTAACTAGAACTAAAGAACACAAAGCCTACTAAGATGAGCATTTAGTTAGCAAATAAATTTGTTAAATATCCTATGGGTATAGTTGAGGATGTATTAAGAAAAGTGGATAAATTCATATTCAGTGTTAATTTCATGATCCTAGATGTGGAGGAAGAGGATGAGATATCTTTCATTCTAGGTAGGCCCTTTCTAGCAATTTTAATTTCTTAATTGATGTTTTAGAAAAGCAATTGTCTCTTAAAATTGAAGATGAATCTATTACTTTCTCTAATTTTGAAACAATTATTGCATCTTTGAATGAGAAATAATATTCTTCATCTTTTTACAATTATGATGATGGAACTTTGATGCTTTGCAGGGGAAAACTAAATGTGAATTTTTCATATTTTTATTTGATTATAATACTAAGCTATAAGCACTATAACGGAGAGGTAAAATCCACCCTCAATATGAAAGAGCCTGATGAGTGGAGTGTGAGAGGCAATAATGAGTCAAATAGCTTTAAAGGAAGGACTAAAAAGAAAATGAGGGTTTAGAATAAGAAAATAAAAAATAAATGAGCAAAAAGAGTTCATCGAGCTTATGACGCTAAACAAGTGCTTTTTGGGAGGCAACCCAACATTTTTTTCATTGCTTTTGTTTTCTTTTTACTTTGATTATTAGAATTTGTTGCATGTAGGTTACATTATTGGATATTTTATTTGAATCCATTTGCATGTGTTTATGTGTTTTGTTTTTGTGAGTTTCATATCATTCTTGGTTGCTCAAATGATCCAAATTTGATTAATATTTTTGTATTGGAACATACATGGAGTGAGAAATTGCATAATTTATCTTGTTTAGGTGTGTGTTTCATGGTTTGGGCCACAAAGATGGCCCAAGCCATGATTTTTTAGACAGAAAATGTCATGGCTTATGTCACAACCATGACCTAGGTGGTGAGGGGCGTCAAGTTCTAGGTGTTAAAGCATTTAAAACTTAACCTCTCCCCTATTTTCACCTATCTTTCTCTATTCTCTCAACTCCCCCATCTCTCTACACTTGCCCAACTCTAAATCTACCCTTAAACTTAATTTTGTGTATTAATCCAAAGTCCTTCCATCATATTAACAAGGTTGTACTTCAATCTTTGCATCTAACACTTGAATAAGAACTCCTTAGTCAATTTAGTATGATGTTTCATCACTTTTGAGTTTAATTATTGGTCTAAGATGTTATAAATTGTTAATTAACCTTTATTTATTATTACATGTTCACTTATGAGTTGATTTGTATGATTTTTCATGTAGGCATGTGTATGATGTGAAAATTACATTCCTTATTCTTGGCAAATTATGGTTTTGGTGTATGATTTGATTGCTAGTGACATGTTGATGTTTATTGAACTTAGAAAACCATTTGTCGATGGTTAACCCTCTATAGGATTTGGTATTGAGTGAAAATTGAATGAATGTTAAGGTTTAAAATGTTTAAGGACTTGAAATTAATATGCATTGTGTTTAAATTGGTAAAGGATTTCATGTATTCTTTGATGGGGATTGTTATGTTCATAGATGCCTAAAATAAGCTAACAAATTATTTGTGATTTATGATCATCTTACTCGTTATGCTTCAATGATGAACTAGATATTTCATTCTTATCATTTGAGTTAGATGGTTGAGTATGATGAAGAATTCTTAGATGGTTGAGTATGATGAAGAATTCTTTAGCCTTATACTTGATACAATTTTGAAGTATACTACATGATTTATGTTTTGAGTATCATTACCTATTATATAATCATTATAGTACCTTCTTATGATATGATTTATGTATTATAGGAGTTAGCTATGATTTTATTTACTTACGTTTGTCTTAGTGTTTCTGTAGAAATCATGCCTAAATATAAGCAAAAGGCAAAGAGAACATAGGGAGAAGAAGCCTCTGCCTCTCAGAGTATTATTAATGAGCCATCTGGTCCTAGATTCATCAACCTAAAGGCTTCATTAGAATATCAAAATAGAATAGGTATTTGATGTTTAAAGATTTGGAACAATTAGGGTTAGTAGACACTATTTGCTATTATTTAAAGGTAAGGGAATGGGACCTCTTAGTAGAAATAAAAGAACCAAGTTATAAGAATCTGTTGTGCTACTTCCTAGCTACCTTCCTATTCAAGAAGCATTTTTAAGGACACAAGATAATGATGCCTTATAATTTTAAATTAGGTAGTAAACAATTTTTGATGTCTTATTTGGACTTTGACATAGCCTTAGGAGTTCTTATTGAAGAAGTAAGAAACCTACTATCAATCAGAAATGCTAGGTTAGATTTTCATACTCTAACTAAAACCTCTCAGTTTTGGAAGAAAATTATAGCTAGAGATTTTCAAGCAAGTGTGACAAAGAGCACCAAGATTAAGATTTCAAAACTCAGGATCCTTTATTGATTAATTATATATACCATAAAGGGTGGACATGACAGTTTTGGGGTAGTAAATCTAGATGGGCTCAATCATTTATAGTGCATGGTCACTAAAGTAAACTCTAACATAGGGGGTACATTAGCCCTTCATTTCAACTATCAAAATAAGAAGAATGGAGGTTATTTAGTGGATCCTTTTTCATCACGAAGTTAGTAACTAACATAGGGTTTAGGTTGAGCATGCTGGATTTAGAGAAAAAGATCAACGTGGAGCCCTTAGATGCCTCAGTGTGGATTCTAATAGGTTTGGCTGTGAGAGTTATAGGGACATCCTAAACTCAAGAATTCTTAACCTCCTCTAGACGAAAAAGAAATGAGTAAGGAGATGGAATGAGATGATGACACTGAGGCTAAACCTTCTAAAAGTGTGGACCCATCATTAGTTATGAGGTTTGACTAGCTCAAGGCTCAGGTGGACATCATACACTTTGAGATGAGGACATATCATTCTAGGTCTGAAGCAAGATGGGCAAAGTTTCAATAGATGTAGTAGGCTAGATGGGAGGAAGATTTTAAAAAAAGCAACAAAAGTGATGGGAGCATTAGCATATGATTTAGAAATAGTTCATGCAGTTCCATCATCTACCTTCATTGCCAACTAATAATTGATCTGGCCTATTATGGATCACTAGGTATCGGAGTTTGATTTTTCTTTTCTTTTGTTCTTCACATTACAATTTTATTTCTTTTTTATTTCATTTCAACATGGACGTATACATCAAATGCTCCATGTTTAATTTTTTTTGTTTTTTTTTACATCCTTGGCTCAAGTTTTATGATAATCTATATGAAATTACTTAGATACTTGATATTGTACATTAAAGGATTCTATTTACTAACTCTGTACTTATATGTGATAATAATATTTTTTTCATGATAGAGTTGTAATTTGTTCATTAGAACAAAGGCATTAACATGTAATTTTTTATACTCAATTTGACTTCAACTCTTGATTAAGATTGTTTTGAATAGAGTGTCTAAGTCGTTACTCAAGGATAAGAAACAGTTCAAGCGTAGGAGTATTTGATTGTGCCCAATTTATACGTCTTTTAGGCATGCTTTTATGATGATAATCTTATGTTTGAGATGTATTGTCATGTGATTTATATGCACAATTGGTTGGATTTTGAATAAGATGTTGCTTATGTTGTTTATGATTAATTTATATGTTTTTATAGGCTTTTAGTGAGCAATTGGATGCATTTTTTAAGTTAGATGAGTTATAGAATCAAAAAGAGGAGCAAGAGGATCAAGTCATTGAATTCCTCACCAAATATCATGGCTATAAGAAAAACCATGGAAAGCGCGTCAAGAAAAGACTTAGAAAACTAAAAACTAGAGGGGTTCATAACCATAAGTCTAGCCATGAGATTTATACAAAGGATCTTACAGGCTACCTCATGGCCATTAACCTTAGCCATCAGGTAGTTAGGCTCTTTAGGGTACTTCTCTTATTTTAAGTCTTTTTATCAAAAACTTTTAATCCTTAGAAACCCATAGCGACTTCCAAGACTCACTAGCAGAATTATAAACGATCTTTATGAGATTTTAAGCTATATTAAAGGAGAGAATTGGATTAAAACGTAAAGGAATGAAGATAGAATTGGTGTTCCAATAAGAATCATAAAATAATCAAAGGATTCAAGCTTTATGACCATGAGCTTCATCATCCCTAACTTTTTTATGATTATTATTATTTATTTCATTATGTTTATGAATTAATTTTATCTTAGGATCTAGGTGCTTATGAACCGTAAGATGTCATTCTTTATATTTTTCTTTTAATTCAATACTGAATTTTTAGATTTTGTCTTCGATTTATGAGATTAATGAATTTGATCTTTGAATTTCATAAAAATGTAAGGGCCAATGTCAATTATTTAATTTCATATGTGTTGAACCAAGGAAGGTTCCAATCTTGGTTTTGATGATAACAAAACATGCTTAATCACTAATGGTTTGAATCTATGATGTTAATTTAAAGTTAGGTATGTTTCAAGAAGAATCCATTATGGAAAGCTTGGAGTTTGAAGGTCAAAAT
>JAOXYD010071634.1:0-12619 GCA_028565735.1 Pinacopodium congolense | reverse complement strand
CTAGGGTTAAGTGTGTGATACGTAATAGTCCATAGCAATTCCCGAAAGTAGCAATAGGCTAGTTGAATTTGTAAGGATACTTAATCTACTAACCTAGGGTTCCATACCTTTAGGTTACTTCACTATTAAATATAGAGAGCTTCTTCTAGGTTATAAATAGGGATATTAGCATTTCTAGAGCTTGTTAGAATTGTCTAATTTAGAGTAACCGAGGGCTTGAGAGCTTATTCGAGCCTATAAGCTAGCACCATGACTATAGTACCTCTTATTTAGATTCAATGATCAATGATCATCCCAAAATCCTAAAGATATCTCCAACCCACTTGTTTGCTAATATTATTCATATTTTTTAATTTTGTTTTGTTTTTGTCTCTCTATTTGTGTCTTTTGCATTTTGGTTTATATTGCTTTTGTCTATTCATGGTTTTTTATTTTCTCTTTCTTGCATCATTTGAAATAACATTTGCATCCCTACTCTTTGTGGTTCGACCCTAGCTCACCATTACTACATAGTTTGGATAGTTAGGAATTTATTATTTGATAGCTTGCGATGAGTTCATCACAAGTTCTGAAACAACTTAATAAAGCACCTAGATTGAGCATCCAAAATCTATGAATATGGAACTCTATGTTGGTAAGATTGGAAAGATGAATCAATAGATAACCTAGGTAGACTATCATCATTTTCAACTTCTTTAATTTCCATCACTTTCTTTCAATTATTTTCTTCACTTATATCCTCCATTTCAGTGCTATTAGATACAATGATGTCCATAACATGTTCCTTAGAAGTAGGTTCAAGCAAAGAAGGTACAGGTCTAAGTAAACTTTGGTCTAGGAGCTGTGCAATTTGACCTACTTGAGTCTCTAAATTCTTAATCAAATTATCATGAATTTCCATCCTAGACTCATTACTTTGAATATATTCATTACTGTCTCTTCAAGATTAGACTTTTCTTAGTCAGTTGCCTTATAAGGGCCTTCTAATTAAGGATTGGTAAAGGGAATTTTATGATCTTTATCATTGGAACATGAAAAACTGGGATAGCTCTCTCTAGAAGGGTAAGAGTGCATTCCTTGCCTAGGAGAAAGATAATGTTCTAATGAAAGTTTAGAGACATAAGAATGTCTTACTTGGCAATTTATTGATGCATGAAAGGAACTACCACAATAATCACAAGCTACAAGACCATGGAATGCACCACTACCCAATTGAGCTTGTAGATCTTCCAATTTCTTACTAAGGCCAACTATTTGAGCCTGTAAAGATGGGACATCATGGATGTCTTGAGCTCTAAATGGTTTCCTACAAAAAGATTCAGAATTGTATTGAAAGCTATTAGATCACATGTCTTCTATCAACTTATAAGCTTCACTTGGGGTTTTACTCATTAAAGTCCCACCAACAGAAGCATCTATGAGACTACGAGTTAATGATGTAAGTCCTAGGTAGAAAATATGCACTTGATCACAAGTACCAAAGTTATGCATAGGACAAGTATCAAGTAACTCTCTAAATCGCTCCCAAGACTCATGCAAAATCTCACTCTCATGTTGCTCAAAACATCAAATCAAAATTTTCAATTTTGAAATCTTAGCTGGGGGAAAGAATTTGTTTAAAAATCTATTGGCAATATCATCCCAAGTTTTGATGGAATTAGGTTGGAAAGTACTAAGCCATGTGCGAGCTTTATCTTTTAATGAAAATGGAAATATTCTAAGTCTAAGAGCATTATTTGAAACATCGGGACTTCTATAGAGGTTGAAAATATCTATGAAATTTCTTAAATGATCATTTGGATGAACCATTACACTGATAAGACGTTATCAATGAAATGACTACATATGGAATTTCAAAATGATCTAAGTCTATCCTAGGCCTAACAATGCTAGACTTAGGACCACTCCTAGTTTGCATAGTTAATTCCAATATGGTTGGTTCTTTATGAGATTTGACATTAAATGCTCATGATCTTCCATTTCTAAAGTAACTTGATTCTTGCTAAGCATATATTTAAGGTAAACACAAGCTCAGAATCAAGCTAAAGGCAAGAATAAAATAACTAAAATAATCAAGAAAACAAAAGCAAACAAGCACACCAGAAAGAAAAGTAAAAGCAAACACACTATAAATAATATTTACACCTTAGAGTAATTCACACCAATATATTCCTATTATCACACAACATTCCATATTCTCCCCAGCAACGGCTCTAAAAACTTGCTATGTCGATTTGATATCACTATTTTAACTTTAATAATTAAATCAATTTACATGTAATTCCAATTTAAATCAAATACCAATCAACTTATTGGTAGTGTACTGGTCACAAGTAATAAAGTGGAACACATTTAAGACTTCGAAATGTCAAACCCATAAAGAACTGATTGTATAAACTATTAAGGCTATTAGATTACGATTATCTATTGTATAAACTATTAAGGCTATTAGATTACGATTATCTAAAGAAACTCAAGGCTTAAACTAGAAGGTGAGATAGACTCAAGACAAACTAAAAGCACCTAGAACTTTCCAACTTTGTAATTGAATTCCAAATTGTCTAAGGATTACCAAATGATTAAATTGCTAAAGGCTAGGCTTCAAATGACTTAAGTAAGTTATGAAATTTTGGAATCTCTAATCTAGGACCTTCACTAACTCAAGACAAGCTATGGTTAAGTCATTGTCTTTTCTCTAGCTATCCTAAATTGATCTTTGGATATTTCATCAATTAATAGGCATTAGGCTTAAAGTTTAAGATGTTCTAATCCTAAATTCCATTCAAGATTAGTGCCCAAGGTAGATTTCTCGGATCCAAGGATTAAATCATGTTGTTTATAGATTTTTCTAATGATTTAGGTCAAGATTGTCGGATCCTAAACCATCTTTAATCATTTCTTAAGTGACCAACCCAAAATAATCATTAAAGCTATAAACAATGATTATGATCCAAACTTGTGTTAATCATGCACTTAATGCATTAAAGAACCTGTCCTAAACTACAATTAAGCTTCAAACATCATAATCATACAAGAAATTTGGATTTAAATCAAAAAAGCCCATGTCATACATAAATATAAATAAAAAGATGAAATAAGGTAAATAAGGGGTTTAGATTTCACCAAATGATGATACAAAGTGTTAAGCAACCTCCAATCACCTTAAAAAAGCTCTTGAGAATCCTTAAAAAAACTTGTATTTACAATCACAGAAGCTGGAAAAGGAAAAAAAGAAAAGAAAACCTAAGAAAAACCTAAGAAAGAGAGAAAGGGAGGTTTGATCTGAATTCCCCTCTCAAATTCAGCACTAGCTTTTGCAAATTTGGTCTCTAAGTCTTCTTATATATGTTAGCTTCAAGTAGGAATAAGTGGGACAAGTTGCAACACAAGTTGGAGTAAGTTGCAACTAGAAAACGCATGACTGCTGCTTAAAACGGTGGCTGAAGAACACTAAAATGGTGGGTTGCTTAAGTGTAGTTTAATTCTCTAGAACACGAGTAAAACGGTGCCTGGCTGAATAAAACAGCGGGCTAGCTGAGTAAAATTGCGAGCTAGTTGAGGTGTCGTTTTAGTCCTAATTTCTGACTTTTTCTTTCCTTTTCTCAGATTTTCTTAATGCTTTGGTTTTCAATCTATATATACATGAATGTAAATGATATTTAGACACTTTAACATCAAGTTGTAGCAATTAAACATTAGTTTGGCATAAAATGGCTATAAATATGCAATAAAATCCAAGTCTAACATCTAATTAGGTAGATTTCTCGAATCCTAATATGTTTCTTAATTTTATTCCAAGGTTTAAGTTGAAATAAGCATTAATCTAATCATATAAGTAAAATACAACCTCCAATCATGCATTCAAACTCATTCAACACATTTTTAGATCATTTCATAACCAAATCACAACCCTTAATATGTTTAGCTACTCATTTGAAGCATAAAATCAATCAAACTCATCAAAATAGGTGAGATGTCACCAAAAATCAATCAAACTCATAATATACTTGCAGAAATAAGAGGAAAGATGGATTTAATCTGTAAAAATAGGTGAGAAGTCACCAAAAATCATCCATAAACAAGTTTAAAAGCTTTAATCATGTGTAAGAGCCTTTACAATCCACTACCATCAACTAAAATCTACAAAAATTAGATCAAACAGTGGATGAACAAGAGAAAATAACCCTAGAATAAGCTAAATATGATATTTTTCTCTGCAATTTATGTTTTCTCTATCCAGGGCTTGTATTTTTGGCTTCTAGCTCTCCATTTATTATGTCTTCTACAGGTCGGAAGTAACTTGTGCAAGTTGCAACCAATAGAATGGGAGATTCAACTCATAATCTGGATACAGCTACTAAAACAGCACTCAAAAGGAGTAAAACAACTCCTTATGAAATCACTGTATTACTCACTTGAAGCGGTAGTAGAGTGGCAACATGAAGAGTAAAGCGGCGGTCTTCAAACATCCGTTGTTTTAGTCAAAAATCCATAATATCAATAGCCATTCGTAGACATTGAACATTTGTCTTCCATCTGCAATGTTAATCATTTAAACACATTATTAAGCCTTTTAAACAATAAATATAAGCAATTAAACTTCAATTTGGCTTGAAATGGGGGCGAATAAGCAATAAAATTTAAGTCTATCATCCTTCTTTAAAAATAAATTAGTTAACATAATGTACTTTGAATGTGGTGAAAAAGGCCACTTGAGATCACAATGCCCGCCCACTCCTCTAAGAAGAAGAAGAAAAAGAAGCAAGGAAAGAAAAGAAGGAATGGAAGAAGGAAAAGAAAGAAAAGAAAGATCTAAAGAAGAAGAAAGCATTGAAGGCCCCATGGTACAAATCAAGTGATTCCAAAGAAGAAGAAGTGGCTTCCATTTTTTTCATGGCACATAACGAAGTATGTCCATCTAACTCCAATACTAGTGAAAATGAATGAGAAATTAATTACTCCTATAAAGAAATGTTATAGCGTATTGAAGAGTTGACTAAGAAAAAAAAATAGTTTCATGATGGACATAAGAAAACGATAGAAGAGTTAGATGAATGCAAATCAGAAAACGAAAGTATTAGGAAAGACTTGGATTTAACTAACAAAGATAAGGATGAATTAGTAAATGAAAATATAGCCTTAAAAAATTAGTAGAATTCTTTAAAGAGTTACTTGAAAAATTCACTAAGGGGAAGGAAAAATTAGAAACATTATTATGTGTTCAAAAATTAGGAAATGATAAACATGGTCTACGATATAGTAATGAAGCATCTACTTGCAAAACCATTTTTGCAAAGGGAACGAGCTTAAAAGATGAAAGTACCCCTAGGATTGTTCAAAATGCATCTAATAGACCTTAACCTAAATATCACGCATACAATTAAAGATCAAGACCTAAGATTTTCCCATTGTCAAGTGAACCACAGAAGAATTCTCACTCAATCTAGACAAAGTTTTCAAAGGCTTCATAATAATTTTAGACCAAGAAATATTTATACATATAGAACTTACACCCTTACGTTTTGCTCATGTTGTGAACGTTGTGGACATGTTCAATATTTTTACTATGACTACCTAAATGCTTTTTCAAATGGACATGAAAGATACAACGCTCAAAGAACAAAATTGATTTGGGTTCCTAAAGTTCCTTAAATTTTCTTTATACATGTTTATTTTATTCATACATTAGAAATAGGACTAGAATCTATTTTTATAAAACTAGAGTTTTTCCCATCAATGTTTTCTAGAAAATTAAGCATATCAGTCGACAGATACACTATTAAGACATTTTTTAATTTTTTTGTAATATCTATCATCGTGTTACTCTTTTATCATTTCTCCAGTCAAAACTGTCGTTTTCTCCTAATTTCTCAAAACCTTACTCTCTTTTGTGATTCCCACTCCTATTTTCTTACAAGATTGTGATGGCTTTGTTAAAAGAATGAGATAGGTATGCTACTAACAAACAAGGACCTAAGATGATATAGGCTTTTAAATCTATATGGATCTTTGTTTTATAGGTCACCAAGACAAGAAACAAGTGGTATATTGATAGTGGATGCTCATGAAACATGACTGGGGATTCTTCATAATTCATCACTTTAAAAAAGAAGGATGGAGGATCTATTACATTTGGTGACAATGCCAAGAGTAAGGTAATTGACATTAGAAAATTCGGTAAGGATAACTTTCCATTAGTAGATAATTTCTTACTTATTGAAGGATTGAAGTATAATCTACTAAGTGTAAGTCAATTGTGAGGTAAAGATTAGAAATCACACTTTATAAGAGATGATTGCGTTATTTCATATATTAGTGATGGCGGTATTGTTTTCTTAGCAAAAAGAGAATGAAACATATATATTATTGATTTATATGATGTAACTAATCTTGAAATAAGTTTTTAGGTTCTTTAAATTATTGCACTAAGATTTGGTATAGGCGACTTAGATATGCAATTATGTATCTCCTATCAAAATTAAATTCGAAAAAACTTATAAGAGGGCTTCAAGCATGAAGTATGGAAAGGACAATATTTGTGGAGCATGCCAAATAAGAAAGAAAGTAAGAAGCTCATTTCCAGGTAAGAAATCCTTAATATCTTCTAAACCCTTTGCACTAATTAACATGGATTTATTCGATTCCACTAAAGTGGCTAGTTTAGGTGGCAAGACATTTACATTTGTTATTATTGATTACTTTAGTGGATTTACATGGATTTTGCTTCTAAGCACAAAAGATGAAAGTTTTAAATTGTTTGTAAGTTTTTCAAAGAAAATCCAAAATGAAAAAGGTATGTCTATTGCATCTATTAATAGTGATCATGGTAGAGAATTTAACAATAGCATATTTAAATGTTTTGTGATGATCATGACATATCACACCTAAGACACTTTAACAAAATGGTGTAGTAGAAAGGAAGAATAAAACTTTGTAAGAAATAGCTAGAACTATAATTAAGGAGTATGATTTACCTAAGTATTTTTAGATTGAAATAGTTGCAGATGCATGTCATATCATTAATAAGGTTAACATAAGAAATAAATAAGATGCCTTATGAAATTTTGAATGGTAAGAAACCCAAAATTAATCATTTTAAAGTTTTTAGCTGCAAATTTTATATTTTAAATACTAAAGATAGTTTTGGTAAATTTGATTCTAAAACAAATGAAGGCATCTTTTTAGGCTATTCATTGTCTAGTAAAGCATATAAAGCTTTTAACAAAATTAGCACTCATGTAGTGGAAGAATCTATGCTTATTGTATTTGATGAGACTAACCCCTTTGAAGGAAAGGGAATAATGATACAGATTTATCCAAGAGTTTAGAAAACCTATTACTTAATGATGAAGACAAACAACTCAAGAGAAAATTATTGAACTAAGTGAAGAAATTAGGGATGAAGAGTTATCAAGAGATTAGGGATATAAAAAGGACTATCCTTTCAACCAAATAATTGGTGATATCCAACAACGAGTAATTACTCTCTCTCATTTCAATTTATTGCATCTTGCATTTATTTGTAAGATTAAACCTAGTATTATTAAAGAATCTTTAGATGATGAAAATTGGGTTTTGGCTATGAATGTAGAATTGAATCAATTTGAAAGAAACAAAGTTTGGACCTTGGTACCTATACCTAAATATCATCTGATAATAAGTTCTAAATAGGTATTTAAAAACAAATTAGATGAACAAGAAAAAATATTTAGGAATAAGGCAAGATTAGTTACGAAAGGTTATAACCAAGAAAACAGGAATAGATCACTATTAAACCCTTGCCTTTGTAGCTAGTTTAAAGGCCATGAGATTTTTACTTGCATATGCATCTCATATGGGTTTTAAAAATTTTCAAATAGAGTGTTAAAAGTTCATTTTTAAATGGTTTTATACAAGGAGAGGTTTATGTTGAGCAACCCACTAGGTTCGAAATACATGGTGCACCCAAACACGTTGTAAAATTATCCAAACCTTTGTATGGTTTAAAACAAATACCTAGAGCATGGTATGATAAATTAAGCAATTTTTTACTTCAAAAGGATTTTGAAAAAGGAAAATTTGATACCAAATTATTTATTAATAACGAAAAAATGATTAGTTGATTGTTCAAATCTATATGGATGTCATCATTTTTAGTGCTATTGATGAACTATTATGTCCAGACTTTGCTAAGTTTATTAGTAGGGAGTCCGAGATAAGCATGATAGGAAGTTGAATTTTTTCTCGAACACCAAAATAATCAAATGAAGGATGATATTTTCATCATTCAAGCCAAGTACATAAGGGAATTACTTAAGTATTTTGGCATAGATCAAACAACACCATTGGATTAGTACATCCAAAAATTTGAACAAAGATGAAGATGGTAAAGAAGTAAATGTAAAGTAATATCGAGATATGATCACTAGTTTGTTGTATTTAACTGCTAGTAGACCTAATATTATGTTATGTGTATGCTTATATGCTCGATTTCAATCATCACTTAGAGAATCTCATTTATTGGCTGTTAAATGCATTTTAAAATATTTGAGTGGTACATTGCGTTTAGGACTTTAGTATCCTAAGAATGCATGTTTAGACTTCATTGGATATTCATATGCTGACTATATGGGAAGCTTATTAGATAGAAAGAGTACACCTGAGGTATGTCATTTCTTATGCATTGCATTATCCAATGTATTTCATTTCTTGTACATTGCATTAGTCTTATAGTTTTGTAAAAAGTAAAATTTTGTAACGTTATCTATGGCAAAAGTTGAGTATGTGGCCATATTTAGTTTTTTCATTCATGTTTTATGGCTTAGACAATAACTTAGAGATTATAGTTTAGATTTTAAAAAATTACAATAATATGTGATTACACAAGCACTGTATGTTTATCAAAGAATTCCATTTAACATTCTAAGACCAAGCATATGGAAATTAGATATCATTTTATTAGAGATCATTTTAAAAATGCTAACATTGAAATTGAATTTGTTGATACTATGCATCAATTAGTAGATATTTTTACTCAACCTTTATGTGAAGATCATTTCTCACAATTAAGAGAGAAATAAGCATGGTAGATGGCCAGTTTTTATGACAAGGTTTTTAGTCCCCTCAAACTTGAACTTCATACTTTTTATATATGTTTATGTCTTTTTTGTTAATCCCAAAAAGGGGGAGAAGGATGTGATATTATGTTTCTTTTAAGGGGAGTTGTTTCTTACAAGGATTTATGGGGAGCTAAATTGGAATGGAATTTAAATTCTTATTTGATTTAAAGTGAGCTTTTTAATTCATGTGGTATTTGATTTATTTGATGTATAAGCTTAATTTTCATAATATCTCATGGTTTTTTAATCACTAAAAAGGAGGAGATTTTTAAATCAAGGGAGGTTCCAGCTCATTTTGATGATGAAAAATAACTCTACTACTAATGTTACGTTTAAGTTTATTGAAAAATAGGTGCTTGGAAGAAGTTCAAGTGTATTCACTTAAGGAGCCTGAAAGCTAAAACGGAATTTATGAAAATCATATATAAAGACTCAAATTGATGAAGAAGTGAATTTATTTTTTGTATAGGTTATCCATGAAATTTTTATTGTAAGTTTTTTCTCCACTCATTTTTTGTCATTCAAGAGGCTCACTCTTGCATACTTACATTCATGACTTACAAAATTCATGTAAGTGCATAAATTAAAAGGATTTATATGTTTTGATGTGTGTATGAGGAAAATACTCTTGATGTGTAATTTGGTTGAATTAAAATACATTAATTAATAAAGTTAGTAATTTAATATGAATTGCAAATTGGCATTAACTCAGTTTAAAAATAATTAAGTGTTTTGATTATATGCTTAGGATGGCTTAACGTTTGGTGTAGGTTGTTTTTTTCTTAATTTTTGTTGCATTACTAAGTTTAAATTTATGTTGCTGATCAATATGATTTAGTCAACTAAATGAGCACCGATAGACAGAACATAAGCCACCAGTTGACTGATCAATCAAACATAATCCATCAGTCAATGATAATTGGGAAAATAGGGTGTAAGATTAGGAATGATAATATTTTCACAATGGTAATATATTTTTAATTATTATAACGTTGGAGATCTATTGAGCAACAATAAATTGATCATGTTTTGAATATAAATAGGTATGTCTTTCTTGTGTTAACCATCTAATTATTATCCTAAGAATTTTCTACTATCATTCTTGTGCATTCTAAGTGTTCTTATGTGGATTTTGAGAAGTGTTGTGAGGCTTTATGATTTCATCATCCATTGTTTGTATGAGCCTCTTATACACCAAAGTGAGCTTGAATAAAACCCTTTTAAGTGTTGTTTTGGTGAGATTGTGAGGTTATTCTTTAGCTTTAGAAAAAGAACAAGAGAAGGTTATCCTTATGCCATAAAAAAGAAATTGTAATCGTAATGTTGTAACTCTTCATTACTTTAGTAAAATCGCCTGAACAAGTTGTGTTGGTAACTAGATGTAGGGGTAAGTAGATGGCTCCAAGTTAGTACAAATCAATGGTGTATCTCTTATCTATATTCTTTTTTTTTTATCTATACTTCATTTATTTTTTTAAAATTTGATAACGTTATTTAAGCTTCCACATTTTTTATAAAATTTGTTTGTGAATATTCGAACAATTTTATTCACCTAATTAACCCCTCCCCTCTTAGATGCCATTTAGGCCAAACAATATTTTTTAGGTATGCTTTCATGATTATTGTCCAAGGTTTGGGAAGAAATTCTATGAGGTTTGGGTTCTTATTTAATTTATTATTGAATAACATGTTTCTTAAGTTACTTTGGATGACTATTCATGTTTTGTTAGACTTTGGTGAGAATTTTAACACAAAATTTTGGTACTATAAAAGATGTATAATAAATCTTAAAAGCAAGAGCATCAAGTTACGAAGCCCTACATCAAATATTAAGGTCAAAGGACAAGCCATGAAGAGTGTATTTGGAGAACAACAATAAAACTTAAAGAAAGTGATAGCCTAACTATGGTTGACTTTGGTGTAAAATTAGATGCACTTTTAGAGTTACAACTATTTTGGAATTAATTTGGGGAGAAAGAACATCATGTTCTTGAGTTCTACACAAAATTTCCACTCTAACAGTTCGCTTGCAGCTCACCTTAGATACTCCAACCCTTGATCAATCACTTGAAGATAGTCCTATCAATAGGAGCTATTGTCCTTTGATCCTAAGGAGGTTAAAGGAAAAAAAAAGGAGTTATAGTGAAAAGACCAAGAAGAATCAAAAGTTGGTAATGTTAGAAGAAGTTGGAAATTTGAGCTTTCAAATTTCTACAACTCTTAATCACAATCATGACATAGGTTACAATTCTAACAGAGCTACAAATCAAGTGAGGATGTGGACATTAATTCATTTTCAAGGTTTTGAAGCTATTTAGGACTTAAGATAACTTGGAAAACATTAGGAGCCGCCCTAGGTGAGTTAAAAGGTATTTAAAGACGAAGGTTGCTAACAAGAGGGCATAAGGATCAAACATGTAAATAATCAAGATCATTCCAAGTTTCCAAATTTTCTACATAAGGGCTAAAAGAAAAGAATCATCAAGCTGCAATCTCTTTTCTTACCTATTTTCTTTCTTCCCTTTTTGTATGTTGAATCTAATTATTAGTGATTTTAGTTACATCATGGATGGTCAAATTTCATTTAGGAATTACTTTTGAATCATTTTGTTAAACTCTTGTCATAATGATTCAATTAATATATGTTTGTGATGTTTATTTAACATATTCCTTAATTCAAAGTGAGAGATTGGTTGCATGTCCTAAGGTATCATTCAATTAATTACCTTTTCCATAAGACCGCATAGTGGTAAGGTAGAGTCCTCTCCAGCTTAGATTAGGACATTTCGTGTTAGGTTGCATAATAATAGTTAGTACCCTAATAGACCTATAAACCTCAGGTTAATAGTGAATTGAATAGAGATCATAACTAATTGTTTATTTCCTATAAGATTGCTTCAAAACTAGTTGGATAGTTAGGAAGGTTTTTTAGAGAACGAGAGATTACAATTCAATTCCTATCTATTTCAATTACTAACACTTTGCTATATCTCGAGAGAGGTTAAGCGAAACTATAATGGGATGTTTGATTGAGGGGAATGCCTATTCCATTCCTCCTCTATTCCTAGTATTAGCTTATCACCTTGTTTGGTTAAAAAAAAAAGGACATAGAATGCGTATTCTATGGATTAGTCATTCTCTTAATTTGCGGAATAGCTAAATATTTCCCTCCCCTGTCTTTACCTATTCCGAGCACGTTGGAATAGGCATGAAAAATTGAGGACAAGTCTATCCTTCTCTGTCAGCGAATCCATGGGGATGTGGGTAGAGAAGAGAGGAGGTGAGAATGACAGATTTTTGGTGCTCGTCCATGGTGTGGCTGAAGAGTCCGAAAGGGTTGTTTGGTTTCGTTGCCTCTGTTTCCACGCCACACCGAACAAAAAATGGGCGTCACACTCACTGTGGTCGCCATCGCCTGGGGTTGCCATCACCTCTAGTCTCGGAGAGGCTATCGCTTAGGGTCGCCATCGCCTCTACTCTTAGAGACGCCATCGCCTCTACTGTTGGAGAGACCATCGCCT
>JAOXYD010071623.1:0-12619 GCA_028565735.1 Pinacopodium congolense | reverse complement strand
ATAAACACAATATTAACACAAAGTTACTAATATCACATATACTACTCTCCCCCTTTTTGTAATCATCAAAAAGTATATGTCAAATTACAAAAAGGTAAAACTTAAATACTAGTCACAAATGCATATAGCATCTACCATTCTCCCCCTTTTCATAAAAGTTTGATACCAATACGTACAGAGCATACAAATAGGATACTCTCATTCTCTCCAAACATATATTTCAAAGCAAATTTAAAAAACATGTTAAAAAATATCATAATTTATTTTTCAAGAGATGTGAAAAAGAAAGATTTCTTTTAACAATACTCCCCCTTAATAAAACATATCAAGATAACCTTTAAAATACTGTGACACAAGGTTTTAAACACATATTGCAATGTTATCAGTTCATCCATACTGCTCCCCCTTAACGTATGCATACTACTCCTCCTTTGTCAAACATACTAAGACATGTAGCAATATCACAATTATCCTATACATATATAGATAATATCACATTCATCTCCTCCTTTTTGGAATCACCAAAAGGGTGAAAGCTTGATGAAGTTAGAATACTCGTCCATAATGAATTATCAACTGATAGTGGATATGGAAGAGAGAAATGTGAAGCATATAACTGAAAGGGCTCCATAAGGAATCAATATAAAAAATAAGTGAAATGTCATATGTCAAAAGTAGTAACAAGGATCAATACAAAAACAAAATATAAGTGTTAAGTGTCTAAAGGTGGCGAAGGAGGAAGTCTGGAGAGAATCTCTCGTAGCAAGGCATTTTGCTCACAAAGTAAAGTAGAATGCTCGTGAAACTCGGTAGAATGCTCATCAAGCTAATACCTCACATAAAGGAGCTCGCGATGGATGACAGCAAACTCGGACTCTGAGGAAATAGGTAGAGGTCCAGCTGGAATCCCACAAACAAGTGTAGATGTCTCCTCATCATCAGCTAAGGGAAGTGATACAATTAGAGGTCCACTATTACTAAGAAGCTCATTATCTCCTCCACAAAGTGCAGAATCACCATCACTAGTTGAAGTATAAGAGTAGAAGGGTCCTCAGGGAGAATGGGAGCGACTGATCACTGAGGTGGATCATCATGCAATACTGGTGTAGCTGAGCGCTGCTCCCGACAATGAGGTAGAGTAACGTAACCATCAACAATTTAGAATCTCATACACTTCAAGGAGTTTTGGTCAAAGAAAGAATAATGCTCAAAGTCATCTTCCATAGGAGGAATGTGAAAATGATGGAAGATGTGACCAAGAATCCAAGCATAGGGAATGTGTTGACCTCTTTTCTTACACCGGGCAAAATGAATCATGTTATGTAGGATGAAATCCACTAAATGGATCCTTTCACCAAGCATTAGAGTAGACAAAAACCAGAGATCATCATAACCTAGGTCATTATAATGACCACTAGTAGAAAGAAGGTTATATTTGATGAAAAGATAATGGAACTTTGGGATAGCAATCAAACTCCTAACATCCTTTGGTTTCTTGATAATACCTTCCTCACTTTCTAATTTAAAAAAAGTTTAAACTCTCTTTGCTAAGGAGTATGAACCATAATGCTTAGACATACAATCATAATGAGTGAACTCAGGTGGAATAGGAATGCCAAGAATATTGTTTATAATGTCTCGAGATAAACAGATAGGTACATTTTCTACTCTGGATAAGATGGTATACTTGTCATTCCCCTTTACTGCTCTAAGGTTACAATAAAACAACTTGACAGTTGTATGACAAGTTTCAGCTGAAAAAGTGAGAATAGGCTCCCACCCTTAGTCAAGGAAATATTGGATAAGCCCATCTCTTTAAAGAAGTCTAAATGATCAGGGGAAATGACACAATTGTCAGAGAGTTTCCTAGCAGTAAAATCTTAGAATTGATCAGAATCCACATCTAGGTAATCATTATTGATAGGTTAGGATCTGCTACCTCTAGTAGTGCTACCACCTAGAGTCCTCACCATGATGAGAGTTTCTAGGAATGTAGGGAACAGGAATAAGAGACCTAGCGTGGCTCTAACAGAGATTAAAGCGTAAGAGCTAAACCAAATATTGAAGATCAACACCTCAACCTGTAAAGATGAGAAACACAAGAAATCCTACATAATATGCATATGTGAGACTAGGTAGCTTTTAAACGTATTTAAAAAATATGATTTTGGAAAGAAATATTCTTAGGGATAAAGAGTACGTAATTTAAAAGGAATGCTTTAAAATAAAGAGGAATTCCTTCAAAAAGAGCTGTAATTGTAATTAAATTTAATTTATATAAAAAATTATTACAACCTTTCATAAACCTTAAACATTGGGAAAATAACAATTTTGACAATTTTGAAGGAAAAGGATTTTTTTTAATCTGAAAAGAATATTTAATTTGATTTCTAATACTTTAATTTTGTTGAAGGATCAGTAATTGATACAGAAAAAAAAAATAGGCCTTAATTTATAATTACAAAAAATTATATCAAAAGAAATTGACTACTAAAAACCCTTAGAAATACACTCAATTGAAGTTTAAACATGTCAATTTTAAGAAAAAAAACACCGAATTTGGATAGAAATTTTATTTGTTCTAAATCATACAAACTAAAATTTAGAGAAAACTCAAATTGAGCATGCACAAATACAATCGAATGTTCTACAAGCCTAATTATGCTTCTAAATGCAAGAAAACACAATTGATTTAGGCTAATTTCTCAATTCCATCTAGAAAATTCAAACCCAAAATCCTAACTAGCTAGAGATGCCAAGATCAAGCAATCCATACTCAATTGATGCTAAGGAGTAGAGGGCTTCAGTTAAGGGAGTCATCAGGAGCAGTTTGGAGCCTTCGTTGTTGTTTGAAGATCAACGAAGTAGGAGCAGAGGGTGGACAACACGTCTAAGAGAAGGAAAATGTCTAAGAGGTTGACGGAGAGCTCTTCAAGGCAAAATAGGAGATGAGGAAGGTAACTCAAGACCTTAGGAGCTAGAAACTAGCGTTTTGTAGGCTCAAACGAGAAGGAGAGGAGGCGCAAAAGCTTGGAGAGCCAATGACAATGGCAGAAAAATGAGAGAGATAAGAGACAAAGGAGAGTGGGAAAAAAGGGAAGGGGGTTTTGTATATCCCGACGTTTTTAAGATTGGTGGACCAAATCATTTAGATCGATTGACCAATAGTCAGTTGATCGAAGAGTGCATTCGGTCAACCGACCATCAGTCGGTTGACCAAACAAGGGCATCTGGTCAACCGACACTCAATTTACCAAACAGACATTCAGTCAACCGAAAGGTCACAGACGAAAAAATAAAAATAAAAAAATTTTAAAACACTTGTACCCTAATTCATAACAAGTCTATCACACATTTCGTAAAATTTGGTTACCTTTAAACCACTTGATGCCATATCTTCATTATTTTTCTCTTGGATCAATAATTGAGGTCATAATTTTTCATTCTTTGCGATACTTACAAAATAAATTTTAATAAAATTTTGGTACCTATATCATCTTGGGTCTACGAGTGTTAGTGTACCTTTCTCGACCATTTGATAATTCATTTACATTCCTCAAGCGATCATAACAAAATTATTTTACATGACCATATCCTTCACATTATAAATAAAATAGAGGAAAGAGTGATCTATATGTCTTCTTTGGTTTATAATAGAACCTTTGAGATGATTTTTGCCTTGTTTGAATGAAGGTTCTAATATCGTTGAATCTTGTTAAAGGATTTTTAGGTCTTAATGCATACATAAATGCATGATTTCTAGAATGAGTTATAGTTGAAGATGCATTTTGAATAAATTTAAGGTCATCTTACTTTTGACGAAAACGGTCTTACTAGATGATGCTCCATTGTATCCTAGACCATGTTTGTCATTACGCATCTTTTGAACACGTAGCATTGATTCTAGATTTTCTTTTCCTTTTGTAAATCTCGATAAAGATTCTTTAAGAGACTCGACTTCCTTCTTTAAGGCTATATTTTAGTTTAATTGCTCATCATTATCTTTAGTTATTGAGTCTACGTCCTTCCTAAGGTTATCATTTTCTACTTTGTATTCATCTATTATTTTTATATATTCCAAGTTTTTATAATGAAAAACCTTCTTTTTCTTAGTCAAATATATTACAAAATCTAACAGTTCTTAATAAATATATTCAACCTCAACTTCATCATTTAAGTTAAGAGTACTAGCCTCATTATATGATACAAAGTTCATGTTGGCTATCTCTTCTTTTTCTTTTTTTTTATTTGCTTGACTCACTCAATGCTGCCTTTAATGCTTTCTTTTTGTAACTCTTCTTTTCCTTCCTTTCCTTCTTTCTTCCTTTTCTCTTTCTGAAAGGTGTGGACAATGTGACCTCAACTGTCCTTTTTCACCATACTCAAAACATATTACATTTGATAATTTGGTTTTAGAATACTTACCTTCATTTCTATAGACTGGAGCTTTTCTTCTGATGAGCTTCCTTAAACCTCTTGTGATGAGTACTACAGATTCTTCTTCACCACTTCTATAAGATGATTCATCGTTCTTGTTTTCATCTTTCTTTGTTTCTTTGAAGGCGATGTTCTTCTTTTTTAGTGCAATTTCTTCTCGAGCATCTTTTAGTACCATCTCATAGGTGAGTAGAGAACTAATCAGTTCTTCAAGTGATAAAATGTTGAGTTACTTTGCTTCTTATATGGCCATCACCTTAGGTTCCCATGTCTTTGGTAGAGATCTAAAGATTTTCCTAGCAAGCTCAACATTGGAGTAGGTCTTACCTATACCCTTTAAAGTACTAACAATATTATTAAAGCAAGCATACATTAAAGAAATGTTTTCATCTTGAGTCATCTTAAATAGTTCAAATTGGTGAGTGAGCATACTAATTTTTGTTTCCTTTATCTAATTTGTGTCTTTATGTGTAATTTCTAAAGTGCTCCAAATATCATAGGCAGATTCACATATAGAAACTATATTAAATTCTTCTATGCTTAATGCACAAAATAAAACATGCATAGCTCTACTGTTTAGAGACACTAACCTCTTTTCTTCCAGATTTAGTTCATCGTCATCTTTGAGCATTACTTCATTTCCTACCAACTTCGAAGGTAGGGTGGTTTTTTTAGAGACACACAACTATAGATCTACACTTTCACTTTTCAAGAATGTTTCATTCTAACCTTCCAATTCAAATAGTTGTTTCCATCAAATGTTCTATGTATTTTGTGACCTTCTAAACTAGAAGAGGAAGCAAATATATTCATTTGTGCCATATGATATTTAGTCACTAATTCATTGGAATTAAGCCTCTGTGAGACCTTACTCTAATACCAAGTGTTAGGTTTATTATGGCAATAAGAGTGGGTGAATTATAGTTTAGAAATTCTATTATAAATCTAGTAAATAATGAATGCGGAAGTTTAAGCAATTTCACCCAATCAAATAGAATGTAATGATACAAGTGTGGAAAAATAAAAGAGTAGAGAAAGAAAGAGGTACACCATGATTTATCTACGTTCAGAACTATCCACTTGCTCCTAATCTAGTCTCCAACATTACTTTTGAGATTTCGTTATTATTGTAAATTCAACAAGAAAGTACGAATCAATTACAATCCCTTTTCACAAGTTAAAGGAAAACCTTTTACTCACTCTTTTTTCCTAGGATTAGGAATAATCTCACAACACTCTTCTTTTTATGGCTTAAGAATAACTCTCACAAAATACCTAACTACAACTTTATCAAAAGCTCATAAACATTCAAGAACACTCAATAATAATGCATAAACACTTTCAATACTTCTTAATACATAATCAGCATAAAATACACATATTTATACTCTTCTCAAGGCCAATTAGTCGATGCCTAATGATCTTCTCATTTAATGATATATTCGTTTCAAAATCTGCCAATTGCAAAGTTAACGTTGCGTATTCTTCAATTTCAGTCGATCGATAAGCATCATTCGGTTGACTGATCTTCTAAAATTGTTATTTGGTCGACCGATTTTCTTTCGGTCGGCTGGTGCTCTCTTTAGCAAGTATATTTGGTCAACTGGTATACCTTCGGTGGACTGACCTTTTCAATTTCTTCATTTGGTCGACTGATCTATCTATATAGTCAACTAACCTCTTCTAGATCAGCACAACTTCGACCCAAACTCAGCCCAATCAAACCTAACTTAATCTAATTCAACAAATTTTAACACAAACAAAGCAATAATAAACAAATCATAACACATTTTATATAATTATACAAGCTTAATACAATCAATTTATTCAATTTACCAAATACCAATTTATTCATTTATTCAATCTTTAACTAAAACATTATTACATGACCTACACAAGCCATAACAATTTCACCAAATTACCAAATTAATTACTTATTCATCACATGCACTCCAAATACTTTTCAATATACCTATCTAAATAATCACACCAAACTCTACAAACATATTAGTAGAAACACTTTTTCATCATCAAAATAAAGGTGGAACTAACCCTTGGTTCAAAAAATTGTTTGATTTATGTCTTAGCATGTTTAAGTTGTAGATTAATATCAAATTCAAGTGAAAATTCAAGAAAATATGAGGATTGAAGTTAAAATAAGAGCTAAACATAGGTCCAAATCTAACTCACGTTTAACCTTAATAGACCTGCATTTAAGTCAGAATCGAGAATCTAATGTGGGGGGTTAAACGACATCATTTAAGTGTTTTTCAAGTTCTATTTAAGTATTAGTTGAGACATTTCTAGTCGGTTCTTTAATTCTGATTGGCTGTAACTTGTCCACTTGCTTCCCACTTATTGTTGAGTCATATATGAAACCAGAAAACCAAAAGTCGTGCATGTTATAACAAATTAAGAGTTACAAATATGAGATTTAGCTTAGGGTTTTTTTCTTTCTTTCTTTAGTTAGGTTTCCATTCTTTTTTTCTTTTCTAGCTTTATTTGTGCTATTTTTAGGTTATATTTTAGGATTCCAGGACTTTATTAAATTGATTAAAGGTTTTCTAACACTTTGGAACAACATTTGGTGAAATCTAAACCCTTCTTTCACTTATTTTACTCTCTTTATTCATATATGTTTAAGAACATGGGCTATTTTGAAGAATCTGAATTTTCTTGTTTATGTATGGTGTTTTAAGTTAATTTCTTGCTAAAGAGATGTTCTTTAATGCTTTAGTTGAGTTTTAATCACTTATTTAGATGTTAATCTTTGTTTATTTGAGATCTTAAAGCTTGTTTGACTTGAACACTTAAGATAAGAGTAAAGATGATTAAAGATCCTAGAAATCTACTTTAATAATTAGAAAAATCAATAAATAACATGGTTTTAATCAAGGATCCGAGAATTCTGCTTTGGGTAATCATGAGGGTACTAATCTTGAATATGGAAATTAGGATTATAAATTCTTGAACTTTAAGCCTAATATATATTAATTGATGAAATAACCAATGATCATTTTAAGATTGTTAGAGATAAGGCATTGTCTTAACTATAGCAATGTTTTAATTTAGTGAAGACACTAAATTAAGCATTCCATCCATTTTATAACTCAATTAAACCATTTAAAGTCTAAGCCTTAGCAAAGTTATTTAATTTGGTAATCCTTAAGCAATTTGGAAATCATAGCAATAGTTGGAAGTTTTTAAGATAATTTAGTTATATTAGCTTAATTAATTTAGTAATCTTGATCTTCTTAGATAATTGTAATCTGACTGCCGTAGTAGTCACCATATTTCTGTGTGGGTTCGACATTCTGAAGTCATAAAAATGTTGTATTATATTTCTTATTTATTAGTACACTACCATATTGTTCGTTTTGATCTGAATTTGAGTTGAATATTAATTAATTGAATTATTTGGTCTAATTGTGCATTAAATCAACCAGTAATAAGTTTTTGGCGCGTTGCTAGGGAATATAGGATATGATATTAGGAATATATCTATGTCAATTACTCTAGGTTGTAAATATTGATTATATTGTGCTCTTGTGTTTCTCCTTGTTTGTTTTCTGTGTTCTTATGTTTTGTGATTGTTTTATGTGTTTACGTTTGTGTGTTAGACATATTTTGGTGCCTAGTTCTAGTCAATAAAAGAAGTAGAAACAATATGATTATTGACAAGATTTTCAATGGTATAAGCCAGAAGAGGTAAGTTATGAATAGGCGAAGCACAATGCATCCAATCATGAATCTTGTACTTTTAATTATTCCTCTTTTCCTAATTATTCATGGAAAAATTCATCCCAAATTGAAAAATCTTTTTCTCTTTGTAAATCATCTTATTTCCAAGATTTTTCTGAGTAATTTTCTAGATCATCTTATGAACCTTCTTCTGATCATGAAGCTAGATTAGCTAAATTAATTAAAGTGAAGGATTTAATGAGAGAATTTAGAAAAATGCATCCCCTTGTTAAAGAAAGTGGAATTAGGGATAAGTCTCTTTTAAAATTGCAATTAGAATATCAAATGACACAATTAGAAGAATCCATTCAAGACTATTTTCCATTTCTATTACATGCTTCCCCTTCATTAGAATCAAGTGAGTTAAATGCTTTTGCCATGCATAATGATGGGTGAGAGTTTTCTATTTCCTTTGAACAAAATGATAATTAGAACTAGATTTTAATTCCTTCTTATCTTAATGATGTGGAAATTGATGAATGTTTGAATCATTACCAAGCTCTTGACTTATTAAATGTTGGAATCTATGATGCAACTTTGGAAAATAATGAATCAGTTTTTCATTTAGATAATAATGTGGAAGCTGATGTGAGCATGACTCCTAGCCATGATTTTGAAAGTGAAACTTTTGAAACTTTTAATGCAACCTTGGAGAGTGATGAATCACTTTCTAAATTTACAGTTCAATTTGCTTAAATTGTGAATCACTCTATGAATGACTTAGAAGACCAAGATGTAGAAACCCTAGGATTTCCACTAGCAGAAGCAATTGAGGCTAGTCATGAAGAAACTATCATTAGTGGTTAGGAAAAGCTTTTTATTGATTCAAAGGAGAGTGGAATGGAGGCTTGCAATGACATTGATAAGGATGAGTAAAGTGAAGTAGCATGTGAATGCACTGATTTTCTAAGTGTTGCTACTTTTATTCCTATGTCCAAAGTAGTAATTCTTAACCTTCTTCCTTGGTACTTTGGCAAGGGTAAGAGATTTGCATTATATCTTTTCAAAGGTAGGATTTGTGATGCTTTTCAACACCTACTTAAAGTTGTAAGGATCTTTGGGAAGTTAGCTTGCTCATATGATAAGAATAGGATAAATCAATTAGATAGGGAGCTAAAATTTCGATTAAAAATTCCCTAACTTTAAGGTCTAGCTAAAAGACCTTAAAGAAGCACTTATTGGAATATAAGCCAAGCACATATTAAGTTTTTTTTTTTTTAATTTGGGGTGCCTTAGATTCAATTTTAATCTAGTATGCTCTTTGGGTGTTTTTCTAAGTTGCTTTTATCCTTTTAGAGTGTTTCTTCTATTTTATTTTATTTTATTCTTATAAAGCTAGTTTTAGGAATCCTTAATGCAAGCCTAGTGTGTTTGATTAGTTTTTTTTAGTGTGTTTCTAAGGTCTTTTGTGAATTTTTAAATTTTTTTTAGTTATTTAAGTTCTTTTGTTTCAATAAAGTGTTAAGTTTTTTAATTATGTGTTTTTTATTGTGATTTTCTTTTCTATGATCTCCTTAGTGTTTGAGCATTTTTTTTTTCAATTTTGTGTGTGGATTTAGTTTAATTTAGCATTTTATTTGTTCTTTTGCCAATTTAAGTGTTTAAATCTTTTCTTTAAAAGTTAAGTCTTTAATTTAAGTGTCTTTTAATCCGATTTCAATGTGTTTGAGTGTTTTTAGCCTTGATCCATGTTTAATTTGTGTTTTGATCCACCTAGAATGATTAGGACTTGAATTGGGATTCATTTAGTGAATTTGGTGTGATTTTTCAATCTTAGAATTGTTTTCTAGAGAGTAAAATGGTGGGAGTAAATAGCCCCACATTTAACTCCCTACGCCCACGTTCTACTCATGCCTAAGGACTTAAACATGGACATTTACATGGCAACCGTTTAACTCCCCAAGTACCACTGTTTAACTCCCTGTTTCACAAATAAATGACGTAGTTTCGGGTCAATCTTCTTCCTCCTCACCAGACCCCGTCTCTCTTGACTCCTTTCGCCCTTTTTTTCTTAAAATCTCGACTTTTCACTCATTTCTTATCCCAATTTTGTGTTCTTAGTGTCTATTTTTCACATTTTCTATCTAGAACATGATTTTACTATTAAATAACTTTAAAATCCGCTAGAATATTTTAGACATCCTCTGCTTCTATTCAGATCCCTAGTCACCACTGAAGATATTTTCTCACTTTTCTTGAATTCTAGTGCTCCAATTCCTTATATTTTTGCACCAATGTGTTAGAAATTGCATAAGATTTCTATTGGTATCAAGTTTGTGGCCTAATTTCATCAACAAAATTTAGGAATTTTCCAATGAATTAATATTCATGATTTTTTTCTAGAATTTTTTTTGAATTTCTTTGTGTTTTCTAAATTTTTTTACCATGATTATTGAACTATTTTAACTTAGATGGCACCTAGGCATTTTATTTAAGCCTCTAGCTCCGAATTAAGGCTGGAGTTTGATCATTCTCATTTTACCAATTAAGAGAACTCCGATTGGTTTAAGGCTCAACATAATAACGAGTTCATTATCGAGAGATCTATTGAAGCTAATTTAGAGGTCGACTTCCAAGTTCCACCTCCTTTCGAAGCTCTCCCGTGGCTCCCGATACTTACCGTAGTGCACCCATATAATCCATTATTGGTGAAGTAGTTCTTTGCCAATATCAAAGAAAAGAACACCTCTGATCTCCATGAAATTCGCTCTTCAGTTAGAGGTACCCCAATTATTATCACTCATTCTCTCCTTATTTCATTTTTAGGGGTGCCAAATGTCGGTGAGATTTATATTCATTGGGTGGATCAAGTGTAAGGTGATTCGATTCCTTCCGATCCTTCTTTCTCTATTGATGCAATGCGAGCTCATTTAGGATTGGTTAGTCCACCTGAAAAGAGAGGGTATCCTACTGATCAGTTGTCTATTAGAGATCACAAAGTTGTGGCCATCTTTAATGCTAATGTGCTTCCTAGGGCCAGTGGTCTCAATGATATTAGATTCGATGATACTTATATTTTGTATAAGTTATTACATAGATTAGGGCTATAGAAGGATTGCCTTTAGCTAGTTTTATTTTACAGAGCATGATGAATGAATTCATATTACTCGCCAAACAAAGAAATTTTATTTTCCATGCTTACTTACAAGGATCTTTTAGGAAGCAGGAGTTTCTTTTGTTGTTGAGGTAGCTATACCTCAAACCAACCCCATTTCTTATTCACTTCTTAAGCTTTGGTCATATTATCGTGTTGGTGGGGAGTGGGGGAGCATTACTTTTAGACAATTACAGGCAGGTGAGTGTATGATAATGATGATCATACTCAAGCCTATGTCCCTCAAGGCCACTTTAAAAATGCATAGGTATAACTATGATCATACTATGAGCCACTTTAAGCATGCATAGGTCACTGCCAGATGATCATACTCGAGCTTATGATCCTCCTGCACCTTCCTCTAAGCCTTCCTTTGATATAAGATCCATTATTCTACGACTTGAGAGTTGGCTAGTGCGTATAAAGCAAACAATAGCAAGTATTGACCAGCAACTATGGAGGATTGAGGCATGTCAGCAGGCATATGATCAAAGTCCTAATTTTTAGTTGCTTCTGCTTACACATTTTGTTCATGGGCATGTGCTTTTTGTTTTTTGTCTTAGGTTTGTTTTCAGTTGTATTTCTATTTCTTTAGTTGCAGTTTGGCTACTTCTCATGGATTATGGATTCTTTTGTTGTATTTGGACTCCATTAATGTATTTGGATGACTTATCTTTATATATGGAGCATGGTTTATTTCATTATTATCTCTTGTGTTTTCATTTTCCTTTTTATCATTTTTAGAAGTAAAAAAAGAATCAAAATTTCAAATGTTCACTTTAATGGAGCGTTAAAAAATGCTATCATTTTATTCTGGGTGATTTCCTTCCCTTTACATCTCATTTTGTGATTTAAGGTTGATTTCACAAACATTGAGGACAATGTTCAGTTTAAATGTGGGGAAGGGAATGGTTGTTTCACACTTATGTTTAATTGTCCACAATTTTATCATTTTATCATATTTTTAAAGATAATTTATAATTGGTGGAAATTTTTTCGATTTTGATACATATCATTAGCATTTTTCCTTTTGATTTTGATTATTTTTGATAAATTAAAATGGTATATTATTAATTATTCATGTTTATTAACTTTGATTTCTTCATATTTTTTATAACAAATATTTAGTGATAATGATGATTTTTCAGGTATAAACGTATACTTTCAAACTGATTTGAAACTTCTTTAGACATTTTCATATATTGTTTAAATTGAAATCAATTTCAAAATTAAAATAAAAAAGAACATAAAAGAAAAAATGCTTAAAAGCCTTAAAATTGTCTAGTTTTTGTGTAACTTCAAAGTTCACTTTGATTTTGAGTTTTGATCAGTTTCTACATGTGCAAA
>JAOXYD010071603.1:0-12621 GCA_028565735.1 Pinacopodium congolense | reverse complement strand
ATTGATTGAATTTGCTTAAGAATAACATATAACTTGGCATTCCATTTAAGTTAAAGAATTTCATATTGTTTAACTTGTCCTTAGGTGTTTGAAGTGTTTTAATTTCGCAAAAGTTTTTAAACACCCAATTCACCCCCCCTCTTGGGTGCCATAAGGCTAACAGATACCATGCAGCGAAAATAGAGTGTTTTTATTATTCACTCTTATTTTATCATATACATTATTCTCCTATTAATATAAGAGTACTGAGTATAAAGAAAGGAAGTATCTTAACTACTTTCCTATTATGGTATATTGACTAAATCTTAACAATAGATACTGCTATATTTACATAAATCAAATCCCCCAAATCTCATCCTAATCTCTTAATCTTGGTTTCCAACAATTATTATACTAAACCACTGTATTTCATCAGTAATAATCCATACAAAATTTCATTTGCAGTACAATCAGAATTTCTATTTGTGTAAAGACATATTCATATAATAATTCTCTCAATTTCTATAAATTCTTCATATTCCCAAAATTCAGTAACTTATGACACAATATACCATATAATCACATGCATATTCTCACATAATCAAAAATTCTATGAAATTCTCATTATTCGTACAAAATCACATTATTTATAAATTACACAAGATACATATAAAAAGATCTATTTCATTTCATAATTCACACAAAATCATAATATTTATTCTTACGCAAAATGTTCACATAATAAAGTATATTTAAATTTCTTATTTCACACAAATTCACATTATTCCTTATTTAGGCAAAACTCACATAATACGATATTTTAAATTCTCAAAATTCAATGATAAACATAATATTACAATTTTACATGAAACAAAGAATAGGATATAATCTAATTAATGCTTACCTAATCTTAGTAATCAATCAAATCTTGAAATCAAGTCCAAATTAATGAGTCCCTCCTTTGTCACATAACAATTACCACTAAAGAGAAAAACTGCAACAAAGAGACAAGATAAGGATATTGTTGGCCAAATTGGAATGGCTGACTATTTCCATCATAGAGAAATTAAACAAGAAGAAAAGGAGTGACGGTGAGTTTTGGGGAAGGAGAGAATGAAAGTTGAAATTTTCTTTTTGTAAAGAGGAGGCTAGGTTTGGTTCTCATACAAAGATGGTTGGGTTTTGTTAGCATTAGCTCATCGTTAAGCTTATTCAAATTAAAAATTACTGATTATTAAACCCAAAATTAGGGATGTAACAGTTAACCTCTTATAATCTTTTATATCCTGCAGCTTTGACCCTCCTTATTCTAGGGCAGTTAGTTGCTTCGATTGTATTTCTAGGCTAAAGGCTTATTACTTTTAGAGCCTTTTAACACTCTTACATGATCATTGATTTTAATTTATTTCATTTACATTTTTAAAAAAATAAGTATTAGTTGTGTGCATGTACATAGAAAGATTTGATTAGTCTACGTAAAGCTTAATTAATTTGTGAAGTCATCTCTTGTGGATAGAAGTATTTAACAACTTCAGTCTAAACATTTGACACATTGCCTCTCACTTATATGTAATCATCCAAATGATTTAACATACTCTACTACACCTCAATTTTCAATTACGAACATCTAAAAGATAAACAAAATGAAGGAAAATTGAAAATTTCTCACTTAATAGATAGTGGAGTGAGGGAATATATCATTTCATGAACAAGAAAACAAAAACAAGGCTACTAAAAAATCGCATATAACAAATGCCAACAACTTATTAGTAATCTACTTGCATATAGCTCATAACTAGATAAAGATAGAGATAACAACAAATCATTTAATAATGTACACATTTCCAAGCTTAGCATCAAATCTCCATCTACATTGAAATTTATAATGTTCATGAAATTAAAATAGGGAGAAATGCAATTAAAATCGATAACGGCAAAGTAAGATAAAACAAACTTAATTATTAAGATTTTTCTTCTTACCTAGATAATTCCATATCTAGATAATTGTAAGTGACATTGATAAAACCTAATCAACTTCTTTAATGGTGTTATAATCAACAATCAACAATCAACAATCACATTACACATTCTTATCGTAGTATTTCTAATAATAAGGATATGTTCAAGATACAAAATCTAAGCAAATAAAACACAAATAGTTAGACAAATAATGAGTCATTATATTTTTTTAAAGCATTAATATAAACCATCAATTTAAGGCTACTCATAAACACTAATTCATTGTGTGAGTAACTTCGAATAAAATGACCAGTGATTTTGTTTTAAAAGGCTAGTGTATTCGCTCCTAATTATTAGTACTATTTCTTTAGCCAAGTATCCTATGTACATTATTATGCTCTAGGGGTTTTCCAATATGTGCTCTTTTAATATCGTATATTGTAATTGTGAAAAAAAAAAGAGAGAAATATTCTACATATTAGTTCCACGAATTAGGCATCTTCTGATGGAATGTTCTAATCCAAAGCTTGTTATTTACAAGATGTATATACAATTAAGCAGGAGTAGACAAAGGAATAGAAATTAGGAAAACCACATAGGACTCCAGCATTGGGCCCCTAGTTTGCTCCTAAAAATTATTTGTACAATCCTATAGCTGCCTTTATCTTAAATGCCCAAGTGCCTCTACCAAGGATTGAAATACCATACTGTACCATTTGATACCGACTAGATTGTATTATACCATCTAAAAAATGGTATGGTATAGAGTGGGTACCATACCATGATAAGATCACGCCACTATTAAATGTCAACAAAAGTGGCTTCAGTGTTGTCTTGGTAGGTGTCGTTTGTTTTGTTTTGGTTAAGCTATGTTCTTTTGCTTTCCAAATTTTAACTTTTGTGTGCTGTGGTTATTGTATTTTTGTTTTGGTAATTGTGTTTTTTTTATCAATTTCTGTACTGTATTAGTGTGTTTTCTTTATCGATTTTTATGTTTAAAAAAACAAGAAACTAAAACTAAAAACGAAAGCCAAAGTAAACAAGACCAACTTGTGTTTAAGATTTTAAGTTATTGAGGTCGAAAGCATTATTTTTGCTACTATTTCATTACCTTTATGTTAGTTAACCTTTGATCTCTCGTCCAATCTTTATTACCGTCGCCAATTGTACATTTGTTAGGCTTAATCAAGTCGCAAGTAACTTCTTAAATGAACTTGATTAAGCTTAAATAAGTTAAATTACTCAAAACCTTCAAGATACCGAAGTTGCTTCTGTCAACTTCTTTAGATGCGCTTCCAGCTTCAATCTTTTGAACTCGAATCAGTAGTGACTTAAAAAAATCAATTACGTTGTCCTAACGTTTTTAGTATGTTGCTACCTTCTCTCCATTAAAGTTAAAGCTTTCAATTCTTCATTCTAATAGCTTGAACATGTCTTGAGAACTTCAACTAAGAAGTTGTTTGGTTGAGCTTTCGTTTTTAGTAAAGAAATTGAAAAAAATAACACACTAATACAGTATAAAAATTTTAAAAAAATACAAAAAACCTAATAAAAATATAAAAATACAAAAATAAAAATAAAATAGAAACGAAAAACTGAACTAAACACATCATAAAATTCCTATACTCCAAAACCAATTGAATGATAAAGTACGCGAGTTGTTACCATTGGAAGCCGAGGTTTAATTATTGTTCCATTTTCTCCCAATTTTTAAGAGCCTTTTATTTATCTTCTAATTCTTGTTGTATCAAACTTAAAATGATCACAAATCAAAGTTGTTTCAAATTAATATGTTCTAACTACCTTAAATTATATAAAAATTTCAAGGTACACAACCTTCAAACTCTAAACAAATCTGGTTTTCAAACTCTTTAAAGAACCAAAATAGTTTTGTTAATATTTAACAAATCACATCTATCTAAACAAACTTATAAAAAATAATATGTTTTTTTGAAAAGTAAAAAAAATTACCATCATTAATAGTGATTGATAACTAAACTAACAAGTATACAGAGTCAATTGTAGTATGAAGAAGGTCAATTCTACAAGGACAAGGACTTGTCATATTTAATTAATTTTTAAGCACTAGCCAAATAATTAAAGAAAAATAGACTTAAATAATTAAAAGAATATCAATCAAAGCAATGCGATGAATAAAGAAATTAATTAAATAAAGCAATATAGTTCAAAATTCACCTAGCCGAATACAATCATTTATATTAATATTAGTTTTTAATTTCTTGATTTTAATTAATCTAACATTATCTTATTGCTTTTTCAAGTCACTAACTAAAAACTATCCAATTATCAAGGGTTAATAATTTAATTAGATCCTTTAATCAATAATTAATGCACAATAACTTTAATCTTTTTTAAAAAATAACTTTCATCTATTTATACCTGACCTTAATTAAATATTTTAATAAGTTATTTGGTTTTATATGTATAGAAATTCTTCATGTAGTTTTTTTTATCTTTTATTTCTTTTTTTTAGTTTCTTCAAACTCTACATCATTTAAAAGACTTTGTACAATTTCATAATTTTCTTTTCTCTTTTCCTTTATTGCCTTTATTTCTTGTTTTTCCATATTTATTTCTTGATGTAAATTGCTCATAATGTTTTGTGAACTTTGTGCTTTACCTGGGGGCTTTGTAGGCTCTATAAGATCATTTCCTAGGTTATGACAATATGAGTTTCCTAAGCTAGGAATCCAATGTCCAATATCTATTTAATCATTTATTAAATAAATTATTAGATATATAAAATATTCTATAAGTAATGTATTTTAAATATGTTATTTGATGATGAATTTAATGTGATAATAAATAAATCAATTAATCAATGCATTATGATTCGAGATTTACCTAGTTTAATATAATCACCAATATTACTACTAAGTTTTTAATTTTTTTAGTGCAATTGGTCTAATATTATTCTATATCTTTTCCAAGGCACTAGGTTATACTTAACTAAGAACTAATCGATTATCAATAGTTAATAGTATAATTAGATCTTTTAAATAACAATTAATGCATATAATCAAATAAATATATCTCTTTACTAAATTAATTTATCTTTAATTTCTTACATCCATATTTATACTTCTCCTTTCAATCCTTCATAAAAATCCTTATGTAAAAATTATATGCTGGATAAACAGACAATTCATAAGAACTACAAGAAAATGAAATCAAGAAAAATAATTAAAAATGCAATTGATCAAAGAAATCAAATATCAACAATCAAGGTTCTCTTTTAACTAGGTTATATCTCTAACACTAATTGAAGATTTAATTACTCATAATAAAAAGTAAAACTAAAACAATAATTGAAATCTTGAACATATATAACAAGAAAAGGATCGAGAAGAAAAACTTTTGAATTATTGAGATGATCTCTTTTGTAAAACTTGATGTCATCCTTTTCTCTCTCTAAACGTTCTCTATATGTTAAACTACGCTAACCTTTTTCCTATCTTTCTCTCTCACATCTCCCTATCTCTCTTTCTATCTTATGACTCGCCCTCTCTACAATCTCCAATATCTTTGGTGAAACACCCCTTAAATGAAAATTTTGATTACGATAAAAATCTTCAAGTTAATCTCTTAATGTCATTCTTGCTTCCAAATTCTCCTCAGAAGTCCTTTAATCTTCCAAATTCATGCAAAATAATGAATAACACACCAATAAATATTAAATTTCCTAAAAATCAAGATAAGAATAATCAATCAATAAAATAAAATACAATAACTAACTACTAAAAATATATCTAAATTCTAATAAACTAGGACTCAATATTAGTATAGATTCATATTATCAAACTTCCCCACACTTCAGGAATTACATATCCTTAAATGAAAAAAAGCAAACCTACAAATAAAAGCACTGACAAAATAAGCAATTAATAAAAATTCAACTCAAAATATCGACTTCAACAAGTATTTAAAATCATGAAACAATCAATACAAATATACATGTTTCACAAATTCAACCTAATCAAGTAATAATCCATTGATCAATGCTTCATTATGATAATCATTTATCTTTAAGAACTAAAGTGTGTGTCAACATCCAATACATGATCAATAAAAGTAATAAATTTCATCCATATTAATGCTACGATATAAATTTTTATTAAAAAAATCTGTACAACAACAGTAACAACTACTAATGTAAGAGTTTTCTTTGATTTACTGTAATTTTTTCTTTTTTTGAATTAAAATTTAATGAGTGCATTTTATACTCTATCTCCTTTTTATTGTTTGCTTTTCTTTCCTAAACTATCTCTAACCTTTCTACAAGAAAGTAAATATTTGTGATGAATAACTTCGCTTGCTCAACAAAATAAGTTTAGGATGCTTTGCATACTCATATTTTGGTAATAGTTTGATGCGAAAATAAACATTTGTGATTAATATCCCCAGTTGCTAAACATGAAGACAAAGGAGTACATGTCTATTAACTAACTCTTATCAAACTTTTATCTCCAAAATTTTGATTCTGTTACATTAAACAAACAATAATTGCATAAATATTCAAAATTAAATTACATATCTATATCTTTATGAACTTCCTTAGTTGCTAATTTATCACCTTTATATAAATGCTTTTGCTTAAAAATTTCAAAATAATGAACTAAAATGAAAATTATCACAAATTAAAATTACAACTTATGATGCAAAAACTATGTAAAATTAAACAGTCTTAATTAAACTCTTGCCTACACTTATTATAGACATTATCCTCAATGTCACGACTTATGAAAAATAAATAAATAAGAAAAAGAAATAAAAGACAAGGTACTTCTCTTGTTATCTGGCTACTATGTCTCCATGGGTGAAAATAGTAGTGAAGGCATAGATAACGATACTCATATTCCAAACATCTTGAAATGTTCCAAAATTTTAGCTTGCTTCTTTTCAAGTCTTTCCATTTATGTTTCAAAGCTATCAAATCTCCTAGTCATTTAGGTATGTACTACTTTTAGTTACACTAGTACCATTTTTCATCCCCTAGCCTTTAAGGTGGACACTTGCTCTTTCTTTGGTTCTTCTTCTGTGTCTTCTTCATTATTTTGGTCCTCTTATTCTTGCTTAAACTGTTGTCTTTCTTCAAGTATAATGAATCTATAAGTTTTGGATTTAGTGATAACTCTAGCCTACTATAAAGTATCTAAATCTAATGCTCCTAATCAATCCACCTGAGATGAATATCATTATTTTTCAAAAAATCCTAACATAATTTAGTTACTAAATGTCCATGCCAATTACCTTAATATGGCATGTAGTGGTGTAGTGTAAATTCTTAACAATATGATAAGCTAAAATAAGTTTGATTTTGATCTGAATGTACCATAAAAAATAATTTAGATTTAGATACCATATTTCTCTTTTTTTTCCCTAAAATATATTAGTATAAAAATCTATGAATGGAAAGGAAGCAAGGGTCTTTAATTGCCAAGTTAGAAATTGTAGCACTATCAAACTCCTAAAGTCCAACTAATTCTTCTTAAAATTTCTTTGCATTAAATTTTGAATTGGGTTCACAAAGTCCTCCCTTTTGGAATTTAAACATATTATTAGTCTTTACATAATCAATTTTTCCTATCGCTCAAAAAGCCCTAAGCAATAAGTTCTTATCTTCAGAATTATTTTAAGTAGTGAAAAATTCTTTCAATGTCCTTATCTTTAAAGAAATCTAAGATTCTTATGGGTTGTAATAGTCTCATTATATTATCTCTAATTTCTAACAGATCCCAAACACTTTCATCTATATATCTATACTTGAAAATTTTCTCTTCTTTTGACAAGTACATAGCTTTAACCTCATCCTTGCACGGATAGGTAATGGTGTTGCAATTTAATCTTATAAATTAATCTACTCTCTATCTTGCCTATTACTTAACTCTCCATTTTCTAGTTCCTTACATTTACCTTTTAGCTTGCGTGCATATGTGTTTATGCGATGTTTTCAATTCTAATTCTTATGCCAATTTTTAAATTAAAACAATTACTTCTGCTTTACGCAAAACTATAAGAAAATGCACAAATCATTTTTTTTGAAATATGGCATTGAGTTGAGTATCGATCTTACAAAGAAGTATTAATGAGTACTAATTTGAATGCTTAGCTATTAATCAACTTGTCAAATTAGTAATTATTAAACCAAGGGAGGTTCCACCTTATTTTGATGATGATAAAACAATTTTATTATTAAGGTTATGTTTAAGTGTGTTGAAAGAAGGGTATATGGACAAAGTTCGATTGAATTCGCTTAAGGAGTTTAAAAGCTTAATTGGAGCCTATAAACATCATATATGAAGATTCAAAGCGTTAAGAAGTGAATTAGTTTGATATAGGTTTACTTATGTAATTTTCTATTATAAGTTTTGCTTAGTTTATTTGGGTTATTTAAGAGGCTCATACATGTATATTTGCATTTATGACTTAGAAAATATATGTAGGTATATAGTTAAGAGGAATTATGTGATTGATGTGATTGTATTTGGAAAATACTCTTGATGTATGAATTGGTTGAATAAGAATGCATGAATTAATAAGGTTAGACAATTTGCATGAAATGAAAAATAAAAAAAGTAAATAATAATAATAAATGGAAGTTTTAGCTTAAAGGAATTTGATAACTTAAGTGTTTTTTTATTGTAAAATATATTGGTATGGTTTATTACTTTTTCGAATATATTTAACATTATTTTAGTTTGATGTTTAAAGTGTTTTGGGTGAAGTGTTCCTGACCTGCATGGGTCAGCTGAAAGTAACGAAAATAGAGCGTTAGTTAAGGAACGATCATATTTTGCAACATTATAATCATTTAATGATTATAACATTATTATATCTGTTGACTAACAACTAATTGATCTTTTTTTTTGTATAAATTGGCTATTTTAGTTTGTGTTTATGATTAAGAAACATATTTGGAATTATTCAAGAAGTATTCCAAACATTATGCAATTGTTTTGAGTTTTATAGTCAAGTTTTGTGATTTTTTGTGTAATGTGTTTTTGTGTGAAGCATTTCAAAAGCTTGGTTGTGTATTCATTTTTACAAGTTTCTTTCATACACCAAAGTAAGATTAAGTGAAGAATTTTTCAATAGTTATTATTGTGAGATTTAGAGTTTATTTTTTATCTTAAGGAAAAAGGAAAAAGTGAAGGTTATCCTTACGCCATAAAAAGAAACGTTTATTATCTAATGTTGTATTCTTGATTGATTTCAATAATACAAAAATCTCAATAGTTGTATTGAGGACTAGACATAGGGGGAAGTGGATCACTTTAAACTAGGATAAATTGTATCTTGTTCTTCTTCTCTTACTCTTTAATTTTACCCAATTACTTTAATTTGTTTAGTTTGCTTTACTTGATTAAATTGGTGAATTGGTTTTAAGTATTTAGCTTCCACATCTTATAAATTTGAATTGTATAATTTTTAAAAAAATTAATCATTTAATTTACCCCCTCTTAGGTTTCATATAGGCCTAGCAATTGATATCAGAATGTAAGTCTCATATTAATTTAATTTAAAGATCTTATAGCACTCATGATAAATAATTTTGCTCCCTTAATTGGTTTAGAAGGGCAAAATACACATAAAGCACTTTGTTTTGATGTAAATAATTATTTATATTGGAAGACTAGAATGAGACATTATTTGAGGAGTGAAAGCATATATTTATGCCTTATTATTTCACATAAAACTTTCTTAGCTTTCAAACTCATAGGAAATGAAATTGTGCTTAAGGAAGATAATGAGTTGAGTAATGAAGAAAAGAAATTAGCCTCTTTAAATAGTAAATCTATACATATTTTGTTTTGTGTTCTAAATATAAAAGAGTTTAGTAAATTCTATATGTAAGAAACTGCATATGGTATGTGGCACATACTATAAGTTACTCATGAAGGCACAAATCAAGTAAAAAAAACTAAAATTAGCATGCTCACTCATCAATTTAAACTATTTAAAATGACGCATGACAAAAATATCTCTATCATATATACTTATTTTAATAATATTGTTAGTGCTTTAAAAGGTCAAGGTAAGACTTATTCGAATGTTGAGATTGCTAGGAACATTCTAAAATCTCTAATGAAGCCCTGAGAACCTAAAGTAACAGTCATTTAAGAAGCAAAACACCTCAATATTCTCTCTCTGGATGAGCTCATTAGATTACTACTCACCCACAAAATAGTGCTAAACGAAACTTAAAAGAAATTGCACCTAAAAAAAAAAAGAACATAACATTCAAGGCTATAAGAAAGGAAGATAGCGAAATCGAAGAATCATCATATGGAAGCGAAGGAGAAGAATTAGTTGCAGTCATCATAAGAGGTTTAAAAAAGCTCATATGAAGAAAGTCTCTCATTTGCAAGAGAGAAGATAAGTTGTCTTCTAAAAATAAAATTTTTAATATAACTTGTTTCTAATGTAGTGAAAAAGGTCATTTGAAGACGCATTGCCCACACCTTCAAAAAGACTAAAAGAAAGAAAAGAAGGAAAGGAAGAAAAAGGAATTTAAGAAGAAAGCACTAAAATCAGCATGGACTGAATCAAGTGATTCCAAAAAAGAAGAAGTTACAAACACATGCTTCATAGCCCATAATGTGGTAAGTTCTCTCACTCTAATGATGGATGTGAAGTTGAATATACATAAGTAGAATTATTAGAGTTTGTGGAAGATTTAGCTAAGAAAAAGAAGAAGTTGAATGATATCAATATGGAATTCATGAAAATGATAGAAGAATATAAATTAAAAAAATGAAGGGCTTAGAAAATACGTAGATTCAATCAACAATGATAATGATGAATTAGTAAATGCAAATATACCTTTAAAGAAAGAAGTATAATCCATTAAGGAATCACTTATGAAATTTATTAAGGGAAAGAGAAATTAGAAACAATGATAAGTATTCAAAAAGTAGGTAATGATAAACATGGTTTAATATATAGTAATGGAGCATCTACTAGCAAAACCATTTTTGTAAAGGGAAGGAACTTAGAAGATGAATGTACTCCTAGGAATGTTCAAAATGCATCTAGTAGACCTCAACCTATATATCATGCATAGATGTACACGCCAAGACCTAAGAGATTTCCATAACAATGATTTAGTGATAGAAAAACTTTCACTTAACTTCGGCAAAAATTTCAACAAATGGTTTATGATGGTTTCAGGCTTAGAAATGCTTATTGAAATACATATAAGACTTATATTCCATTTTGTTTTGCTCATATTGTTAATGGTATGGACATATTTAATAATTTTGTTATGACCGTTTAAGAAATATGAATGTTTTGCCAAATGGTAGTAAAATTTATAAATCTAACTATCAAGAACCCAACATGATATGAGTACTAAAAATTCATTAAACTATCATTTTTATAGGTACCTTCAAGTGTAAAAAGAAATAAACTACCATTAACGAATCAAGTGGAAAATCAAAACAAGAAAATGGTGTAATAAAATTTGGGAGGTGCTTTTATTTGTGATAAAAGCAAATGTATGCAGAAGAAGCTGAAGTGTTAAAATCTATGATAATTATTTGATTAAATATGTGAAAATAAAATCTAGATGCAATCTTTTTATCTTAATCTATTCTATATTATGTTTTGTACATGTTCACGTTGTCGATTATTCGGTTGACCGATATGAGTAGATAGGTTGACCTTTAATTAGTCGACCGATAGAGTAAGATCGGTTGACCAATATATCAAAGTGTCAAGTTTTAAGTATCGGTCGACTAATATATCAAAGTGTCAGGTTTTAAGTTAAAAGCCTTCATATTCTTTTATTTTATTTCTTTCTCTCTCTTCGTCTCAGTTCTCCATAGCCATCACACTAAAAGCTCTCCTCTCCTTCTCCTTTAAGCCTCAAAACTACTAAATTTTGCCACATAATCCCTTGTTCTTCATCTTTAAACCCTTTGTACCTCATGAAGAGTGTTATTTCTGCGAAAATCCAACATTGTTACCACCTCAATTCTCTCCAATTTCCTCCATCTCTGATGAATAGGAAGCTAGAAACTTGCTACTAGGACTCATCTAATCCAAAGCCCTCTTTCAATTTCATCCAAAGATTCCATCATTTTTTATTTATGTACAATTTTAGTTTTGCATACCTTTTAATTTTTGTTCAAATTAGCAATTATTTTAGCTTTTATTCTTATTTTTGAAGCTTGATTTCATTCAATTGCACTTAGATTGATCCAATTTTGATTCATGCATAGTTAGGGTTTTAGAATTTTTTGTTTGAATTGAGCAATCAGTTTAAATTGAAAGTATTTTTGTATAATTGAGGTATTATGATGTTCAATTACATCTAGTTGTGTCAAATTTTATTTTCCCCCAATTTTAGATTTGGTATTTTGAGGTTTTTTTCTAAATTTCCTGCCAAATTAAAAATGTTTTATGAAATTGAGAATGTAGGAATTCAATTGGGTGTTTGATTAGAGTGTTTATTCATTCAATTACTTCTATTTTGATAAATTTGTCATTTTACTTAATTTTTTAATTTAAGAAAATTTTTTATTAAAAATATATTTTTAATCTGATTAATTTTAATTAGGGCTTTCAATAGTTTAAACTAATGTTGTAGCAACTCTTTAAAAATTTTCTTCAAGTTATCGGTCCAAATTGTAGTTTAATAGAAGTTTATATCCATGGTTT
>JAOXYD010071594.1:0-12621 GCA_028565735.1 Pinacopodium congolense | reverse complement strand
ACAATTAATCAAAGCATATGATAAATATAACTTAAGTAACAATACTTTGATTAATTCAAAATAACAACAATAATACACAAAATTAAGAGTTTAGAATGAACTAAATCGCATCCCCAAATGGTATTCTAACTCACAACTATGTGACCATTGTTGCTGGAACTTTAAACAACCTAAAAATTTCAAATTACAAAAGAAAGAAAATAAAAACAACCTAAAAACTACTTTGATATGAAAACTAACTAAAACTAAGTGTTTTGCTTTGAAGCTAGGTGCCTAAAATGTCTGGAGAAGCCCTCTTTATATAGGATTGGAGCAGTTGCAAGTGGAAGAAAAAGACAGGCTGCAATTGTTGAAAAATCTGCCTGGAAAACGTATCTACGCCCTTTAACAGTGGTCTTCACCGATCTACAATGACCCCGTTATAGGATGAACATCCCGTCGTTAGCCTAAAAAATCTGACTTCTTCAACGATGGTCTATATTCCTTCCACAATGAGCTGCACAAGGTGCCGTTATAGGTCTATTTTCATAATCTTCTTGCATCATTTCCACCTAATCTATAATTCTTCACATCATATTATAAATTAAACATTTCTAAACATTAACTAAACATTTAAGCACTGAAATATGGATAAATTGACATTAAATAACAATTAAAAACACTATAAATTTGCCCTCTAACAATACTGGTGTTGAGACCTTCTTAGGAATCGTAGAGATCACTAGTGCAAAACATTTTGATTAAATCCAATGTTCCTTTCCAACCGCGTTTTTAATAGTGAAAATAGATTCTTTGGGTTGGACTGAAGATTCTTAAGACCAATCTAAAGTCTTAAATCAGGATCATTATCATCTAATCTTCGTCGGATCTTCTTTTAAGGTTGGCATTTTTTCCTCTTATATTTCTTTCTAAGAATATAGTAGTCATTGTTATCTTTACTATCAGAATATCTATCCATCCAACAATCACAATCTGAATTACACATGGAAAGATCTACGCCTCATATAAAATGTCCATTGGTGTGACTGACATACATCTCATGTCCATTAGAAAAGACATAATGGATTTGGGGTCCATCGATACCTTCTCAATGAGAGAAAACTGAAATAATCATCAAAATATGCCTAGAAGATTTAAGTGGGCCTATAAGCTCTTCTCTAGGTCTACTGAAGATAGACTTAATAGTATCGTCTTTCAAGCACTGTAGGATTGGAGGAGCGGTAGTATGGATTAAACGACGATGAGAAGTATAAAACTCCTTTTCATAGTCTGTGATCCATTTCATAGGCAGTAATTCAGAAAGTTGTCTCGATGGCAGCTGTCTTGGAATATGAAGGATGGTAGTCTCATTTTGAGATATGTTTACTACGATATACAAGGAGTCTCATGTAGAGTTAGGAAAGTTTAGATCTATAGCATGATTTTGCACTCTATAAATGATCTAACGGTGTCATGTAGCCATGATAGCAGTATGATCTTGCTCAGCTTTAACGATTTGAATATGGACTTTTAATCTGGTAGGCAAAGTGGGATTGTCGAGCTTAATATTGAAATCTGGAGCTATGGTCATTATAACACTCCCATTGTTGAGAGTAGTCAAGAGAGTACCAATCAAAGCATTTTGGTATTATGTATAGATCGTATCAAGCAGAGATATCTGAGCTATTGTCTAATACCTTTTCTTTTATGTAAGGATAAAACCATATGAATGGCATCGACATGGAGATGTGTGTAACCCAGTTCTCGCCATAAAGCAATCATTTCAGAAGGAAATTTTAGGGTGGCGTACTGCTCTGTAGAAGTGGATTTTAATCTATATTAATCCAATTTGAAGCCTCGGATCAATTCTTTAGGTTTTCAAGGTGACGCACTACTTTGCATAAGTGGATTTTAATTCATATTGATCCAATTTGGAGCCTTAGATCAATTCTTTAGGGTGAGGTCTATAGGTAGAGATTAAGGAGTAAATATTCCTTGTGATAGATCTATTACGGTGGTATAGGCTATAAGGGCTTAATAACAAAAGTTAAATATCACTGATTTTTTGTATCATCGGGTAAATAGATGATTTCTACTAGATTTTCTATTTTATGAGAGAGAGTGCACTTTATATTTTTTGGAAGTGGTCATAATGAAAGGGCTAAAGAGAAATGTAAAGGATTTATTGATAAGGTTGAAACTTCACTCATGGTAACTGGAGTTCTCTCCCTACTTACTCTTATCAATAATAACTTTATCACTGCTACAAGAGAAACTTTAGACTTTGATACCACTGACCAATTATGATCTTTTATGGCTATCAGTTATTAACATATGTTATAATAACAATAATCTAATATTAATTATAATAATATTAGGACCAGGCACCACCGGTCATATATTGCCAGCTATGAAGTTGGATTAAAAAAAAAATCTCAACCCTATGCCCTCCTTCCTTCTTATTCTTAGTATAACCACCTCCTTCCCTTCTTCTGCTTATGCCTCTCTCTTCCCTCTTCTTCTTCTTTTTTTCTTCCAACCTAACCTCTTCTTCTTCTTTTTCTTCTTTTTTTTTTCTCCTCCAACACCATCCCTCTTTCTTTATATTATAGATTAAATCTATCAATTTTATTTTTATTTTTATTTTATATAAAATTATTTATTTATTCCCTAACTTTTTATTATATTTTTCATTTAAGATAATAAAACATTACAATGACATATTTTAATATAATATATTTTTGATAATATAAATTAGTAAAAGATTAATAAAAATAAATTAATATTTTATATATTTTATTACTTTACACCGATTCAATACTGGTGTGATAACAATTTCATACCGGATAAATAACTAAACCTTAAACCTCTTTCCTAGTTCGATGTCTTATTCGATTTTTCAAACATTAATATTATTACTCAATTGTTGGAATTTTTCTTTAGTCCACTTCAAATGCTAAATATAGCAATAATAAAAAATGGAAATGTCTTTTAATTGTGACTCAATCTGCAAGTATACAAGATCAATTATAATATGAATAAAGTCAATCCCACAATAATAAGACCTCATTGTTACTTAATTATTTAATTTTTTTCACTAGCTAGACAATTAAAGAAAATTAGAATAGAAAATTAAAATAACACCAATTAAAGCTAAGAAATTAATAAAAAATCAATTAAATGAAATACTAGAGGTTGGTTGTTAGGTTAATTAGATCCTTTAACCGACAACTAAGGCATAATAGATATATTTATTTAACAATTTAATTATCTTTAATTTCCTATGTCTAAGTTTATATTTCTCCTTTAAAACCTTCATATAAATTTTAATATAGAAATTATATAGTGGTCAAGCATATAACTAATAAGAAACACACGAAAATTAAATCAATAAAATAATTAAAAATTCAATTGATAGAAAAACTTAATATCAACAATCAAAAGTCTTCTTCAATTAAGTTATATCCTTAAACCTAACTACAGATTTAGTTACTCATAATAAAAAAATAAAAATAAAATAATAACTTAAATTTTAAACATAAATAATAAGAAAAGAGAAGAGAAGAAAAGGAAAAAAAACTCTTGAATTCTTAAGATGATCTTCTTCTTTAAGCTTGAGTTTTTCCTCTTTCTCTCTCTAAACAATTGTATATGTGTAAAACTACTCTAATATTTTTATTACCCCCTTACCCCAGTGTCTCACTGCTTCTCATGTCTCGCTCTTTCTTTCTTCCCCTCACGATCCCCTTTATAAGCATCTATTTTAATTAAAATCCAATTAGTAAATGAGAGTTTTGATTATAATAAAAGTCTTTAAATTAATCTCCTAATTGTTTTTGCTTCAAAATCTCTTTTAGATTCCTTGAGTCTCTTAAATTCCTACAAAATAATAAAGAAAAACCAATAAATGTTAAATTTCCTAAAAACTTAAATAAAAATAGTAATATACTAAAATATAATAAAATAACTACCAAAACTAATAAAACCACATCTAAATCCTAACCAAGACTCGTTATATATGTCAAAACACATATATCAAAACTCCTCTACACTTGAGGAATTACTTGTCCTTACGTGAAAAACAAACATATCAACAAACAAAAATATCAACAAATTTGAGCAATTTTTGTGTTAATAAAAATTCAACTCAAAATTTTAACTACCTTAAGAATTTAAAATCATGACACAATTGATGAAAATATACTTTTTTGCAAATTGAACTCAACCAATTATTAACCCCTTACTCGACACTTCATAATTTCCATAATCATTTACATTTTAAAAATGAAGTGAAACAAGATCCACATACATGATTAATAAAAGAAATCAATTTCATCCATATCGATGCATCTATACAAATTTTCATTAAAAAACTACTAATGCAACATTTTTCTTTAACTTACAAGAAATTTTTTAATTGAAATTTGGTGAGTACATTTTACTGTCCATCTCACTTTTATTGGTTTCTTTTCTTTCCTAAATTATTTTTAGCCTTTTTACATGAAAATAAATATTTGTAATGAATACCCTAGATTACTCAACATAAGACAAGTTTAGGATGGTTTGCATACTCATAATTTGATAATTGTTTAACACAATGATGATAAATATTTGTGATGAATACATTCGATTACTAAGTACCAAAGCAGAGGAGTAGGTATCTAGCGACAAAATTTTATCTCCAAAAATTTAATTTTCTTACATTAAATAATCAATAATTGCATAAATTTTCAAAATGAAAATGCATATCTATGTCTTTATGAAAATTTTCAATCACTAATACCTCTCATTTATATAAATGATTATGCTTAAAATTTTTGAAAATCATGATCATGGTTCGCAACTCCATGTCTCACTCAAGACTAATACTTGATCAAGTCTCCTTTGCGAAAAACTTAATTTGAGCCAATCATATCACAACCCTGAATACTCAATAAAATATCAATTTCAAGTTTTATAATTAATTAAAATAAGAAATACTTGACATGATTAAACATAATTAACATCTAAACTAATCACAACTAAAATGTGAAATAAACATATAACATGTAATTACAGATAAAAAACAAAGCAACTTATAATGCAAAATTAGGAACTATGCAAAGCTCAAGCAAAACCCCTCTCCTACACTTATTAAGGCATTGTCCTCAATGTCACTACTTAAGAAAAATAAATAAATAAGAAAAATAAATGAGACAAGGTACCTCCCTTTTTATCCATCTTCTATGTCTCTATAAGAGAAGATGGTGGTGAAGGTATCACCGATGGTACTCATGTTTTAGACATCTCCAAATGTTCTAAAAATTTTTCTTGCTTCAATTTAAGCCTTTTCATTTGTGCTTCAAATTCGTTTATTCTTCTAATCGTTTAGGTTTATGTTGCTTTAATTTGATTTAGTACCCTTTTTATCCCCAACCTTTAAAGTGGACACTTGATCTTTCTTATTTCTTCTTATGATTTGTCATAATCTTTTTGGTCCTCCTGTGCCCACTTAATCTACTATCTTTCTTCAAGGAGAATGAATCCATATGGTTTGGAATAAGTGATGATTATATCCTATTGTAAAGTTTATACTTCTAATGATCCTAATTCATCCACTAAAATAAGTAGAACATCATTATTTAGTAATAAATCCTTCCACAAATTAGTCATTAAATTTCCTATGTCAAGTATCTTAACATGATGTGTAGCAATGTAGTGTAAATTCTTAATAACATGATAATTGAAATTAACTTTAGTTTTGATCTTAATGCACCACAACAAAATTAATTCAGATTTAGAAACCTTATTACTCTATTTTTTCCCTAGAATATATTGGCATAAAAATATCTAAATCAAAAGCAAGTAATGATCTCTAATTGCTAAGTTAGAAGCTAAGGCATTATCAAAATCCTTACGTCTAGTTAATTCTTCCTAAAATTTATTTGCATCAAATTTGGAATTAAGATCACAAAGTCCTCCTTTTGGTAATTTAAACACATCATTAATCCTAGCATAATCTATTTTTCCTATCTTTCCAAAAGCTCTAAATGTTAATGTCTTGTCTTTGGAATTCTCTAAGTGTAAAGTAGTAGTGAAAAATTCATGGTCAAGCTCTTCTAAACTACCCACTTGTTCCTAAAGAAATCCAAGAATCTCATAGGTTGCAATAATTCCTCCAAAATGCGCATACCTGTCTTGTTTAATCTATAAAGCCCTGTATACGTTGAACTATGACAATTCGTCCAAATTTTAGGCATTTCATTATTAGGAACACACCTGCAAATCAAACTATCAGCATAGATTTTATATAATACAATTTCATCCCAAAAATATCGAGAGCACTGGGATAAGAAATGCTTCCTTTGCTAATGAGAGAGGTCAGAGGGGAGGATACCATCTGAGAGATAGTTGGCAATATTGACAAACCAAAGGAGGAAGGGATTCTCTACTATCATTAGTGCCTCGTCTGGAAAACGCTCGTCAATGATCTCTTCTTCTTCTTGGTTCCCCACTTCAAGTCTTGAGAGTTGGTCCACCACCACATTTTCTGCTCCCTTTTTATCCTTGATTTCGAGGTTAAATTATTGGAGTAGAAGTACCCAACGAATGAGCTTAGCCTTGGCATCTTTCTTAGCAAAGAGATATCATAACGCCGCGTGATCTGTAAAAACAAAACATATGAGCCTAAAAGATAAGAACAAAATTTTTCACATGCAAATACTACAGCGAGCAACTGCTTTTCTGTTGTAGTGTAATTTAACTATGCAACTATCAAGGACTTGTTTGCATAGTAGATGGAATGGAGGCGCTTATACTTACGTTGTCTAAGCACACATCCGATGGCATAATCACTTACATCACACATAATTTTAAAAGGAAGTAATCAATCTGAGGATGTCAAAATGGGTGCGATTGTGAGTGCCTACTTCAACCTGTTAAAAGAGTGTAAGCAGTCATCGTTAGACACAAAGGGCATATCTTTAACTAATAGATGAGTCAATGGTCTAGCTATTAGGGGAAAATATTTAATAAACCGTCTGTAGAATCCTGCATAATCAAGGAACACTCAGATGCCTTTAATATTATTAGGAGGTGGAAACTTTTCAATCACTTTTGTCTTGGCTCTATCCACCTTCATACCCTTGTGTGAGATCTTGTGGCCCAATACAATGACCTCTTAAACCATGAAGTGACACTTCTCCCAATTCAATACCAGGTGGCATTCCTCACATATTTGAAGAACCCTATCTACATTAAGCAAACAGTGATCAAAAAAGTCTCTAAAGACTAAAAAATCATCCATAAATACCTCCATAAAGTTCTAATTCATATCTGAAAAGATGGTCATCATGCACCTGTGGAATGTGGCAAGGGCATTATGTAAGCCAAAGGGCATCCATTTGTAAGCAAAGGTCCCATAAGGACACAAGAAGGTGGTCTTCTCTTGATGTTGTGGGTATATGAATACTTGATTGTATTATAAATATCCATCAAGAAAACAATAAAAAACATGATCGGCTACCCTCTCAATCATTTGATCCACAAACAGTAAGGAAAAATGGTCTTTCTTAATGGCCAGGTTGAGTTTCCTATAGTCGATGCACACTCTTCACCTTGTGACAATCCTTGTTGAGATCTTTTCACCTTTTTCATTTTCCATTATTGTCATGCTACCCTTCTTAGACACACATTGCACCGGATTCACCCACTCACTATCTGAAATTGGGTAAATGATCCCCGCATTTAATAACTTCACTACTTCATTCTTGACAACCTCTTGCATATTTGGGTTTAACCTCCTCTGTCTCTCCCTCACTATTTTGAAACCTTCCTCAAGGTTAATCCTATGCATCATTACATTGGGGCTAATTCCCATAGTGTCAGAGATTTGCCACCCCATGGCTCTCATCCTTTTCTTAATAGTTTCTACCACTTTCTCTTCTTGTTCGAAATCCAATTGATTAGAGATAATAATGGGTGGAGTATGGTTATCACCTAGAAAGGTGTATCACAAGTGGGCAGGTAAGGGTTTAAGCTCTAAAATAGGGGTCATAATAATGGGAGGTGGTGTGGGTGCATCTATTCTGTCTAGTCACTCCAGCTTGATTTCCTCACATCCTTCCTTTTCACCAGTGTTCTCATCTCTATTTGTTTCAAAAACTTCACCAACGTCCTCTCCAACCTCTTTAACACATTCATCCACAACATCAATCTTCATGCATACACTACCATCCATTGACTTCTTCAAGGATTTACACATATTAAACTCAACACGCCCATCACCAACTCTCAAGATGAGTTTGCCTTCATGCACATCCACTAATTCTATACCAGTATTCATAAAGGGCCCACCCAAAATCAAGGGACATTCTCTATCTTCCTCAAAATCTAACACAACAAAGTCAATAGGAATAATGAATTTATCTACTTTTACTAGCATATCTTCCACCACTCCAAACAGTCCCTTGATGGATTGTTCTGCAAGTTAAATGAGCATGGATGTTGATTTAACCTCTCCTAGCCCCAATTTTCTGAAAATAGACAATGGGATCAAGTTAATACTGGCATCTAAGTCACATAAACATTTACAGAATTCGAAATCTCTAACAACGCAAGGGATAGTAAAACTCCTTGAATCTATCAGTTTTGATGGCATGTTGTTGGAGATGACAGAACTGCAATTCTCTATTAAGATGACAGTTTTGTTGTCCTCCTAAGTGCATTTGTGCGTCAATATGTCCTTAAGAAACTTTTCATACTTGGGCATACATTCCATTGCCTCCACCAAAGACAAATTGATCAAGAAATTCTTTAATTTCTCTAAAAACTTGGAGAACTGAGCATCTACTTGGTGTTTTTTTACCTTCTGCAGATATGAAATTTTAGGCTTATAAGGTGGTGGGGGCACGTACTGCCTCTCTTCTTCTTTCTCTTCCTTTATCTCCTTGCCTTTCCCTTTCCCTTTCTTGTTGCTATCCTTTAGTGCACTAGGCTCTTCCAGCTGTTTGCCACTCCTAGGTGTGATCACTTTGAGTTACTCCTACGGGTTGGCTTCAGTGTTGCTTGGTAGGCTACCTTCATTTCTAAAAGACATAGCATTGGCAAGTTGGCCTACCTCAACTTCCAAGTTATGGATAGATGAGGCATTATTCTTAGTAATTTGATCAAATTTGACCTCTATCCACTTTTGATTGTCCTCCATCCGCTTTAGAATATTCTCCTGGCTTGCGAACTTGGAACTAAATGTATCCATCAATTTCTCTGCCATCCTGTCTATCTTGTTCTCTAAAGTGCTGATATGATCTTGTTGAAATCCAGGAGATCCTTGCGCTCTCACTTATCCACCTGTGTTGGTAGAACTACAAGAAACATTGGGGTGGTTTTTCCACCCAGGATTATAAAAGTTGGAGTAGGGGTTATTACCTTTTTGCTGCTAGCCCATGAAATTTACCTACTCAGCACCATCCTCTCCTAATAAAAAACATCTTGTTGTGTCATGGTTGTCTTGCCCACATAATTCATGTTATAATTGCATGGCTCGGACTGAAGTTGAAGATGCTCCTTGTATATTGTTGAACTACTTAGTGAAGGCTGTAATTTGAGTTTGTGGTGCTGTTATTGAATCCACTAGTATTATCCCTTTTTGCTTTTTGAGCCCTTATCTACTCTGCTCACTTGGCCACATACAGTTATTACTTTCCAACTCTTCCAAAAGGTCATAAGGATCCTCCAGCAGCTACATCTATAGTCCCCCTGGTGGTCTAAGTGACTCCAATGTAAAATGTTTATAGTAAAAACTCTCTTGGGAGAATATGGTGTGGGCAGCTCTTTTGCAACTCTTTAAACCGTTCCCAAGGTTCATATAAAGACTCCCCATCATGTTGTTGAAAAATCGTGATCTCCTTGATAATCCTTGTTGTTTTGGTCAAGGGAAAATATTTGGCAAGGAAATCTTGGGCTACTTGCTCCCGTGTGGTAATCTGAGTCGAGCTGAGCGAATTGTACCATGCCTTTGCCCAATCCCTCAACGTGAATGGGAATAATCTGAGCATCACAGTGTCATCAGAGACATTCTATTAAACCTGAAAGTATCACAAATATCCAAAAATTTTGATAAATGAGGATTAGGATCTTCATTAGGTAATCCATAAAACTACACAATACTCTGAAGGATATTAAGGAGTGTAGGCTTGATCTCAAAGTTGTTTGCTTGAACTGCAGACCTTACAACTCCTTGAGGGCTGAAACTTGACCTCATAAAATTCATCAATGTTCTCTCAACTCCTCCTTGTTCTCCTTCTTCTGCCATATTTCTTTGTATGTTTTCTTGGCGATTCACTCTTCTTAGTTCCCATTCGTGCCTTGTTATATCTAGTAACACTCCTTCACTAAGTTCAATAGACCTTCACATTCTCCTTATGTTCATGCACTTGCAAACACAAGGAAAAGTATCAAAAATCTTAAGTCAAAGTAACCTAGACTAAACAAATAATCCCCAACAACGGTGCCAAAAACTTGTTGATTGATTTGATTATAAAACCAAACTACTAGTTTTATGCTTAAAATCACTAATATACGGGTCATACTTATAGTAAAGAACGAATATCGATCCCACGACGATTGAGTTTAGTCACCACTTAATTTAGATTTTTCTTTGTTCAAGAAATAATTTTAGGGATTAATAAACTAGAAAATAAATTAAATTAAATTAAACTAGTGATAATAGCCAATTGAGACAAAGTGCATGAATTTGATAACCTAAGTTTAAGATTAGGAGTCGTTCTATCCCTATTTTGCTTCCCTCTTTACTTAGTGATCCAATTTACTTCGACCAAAGACTTTCTAATGCTTAATTCCCTCTCTCAAGGTGTAATTAACTATCCCTAGACAAATATATTAAGATTAATTATGCTATCTCTATCCTTACTAACATTTCCTAATCATTCAACTAGATATTAAGACATCTTATAGGTAATTTTCAACAAATAGCCAAGATCTCTCTTCAACTACTTGCAAAAACCTGAATATGTATAGGTCTATTGGGAGCCAACTCTCGTTGCACTACCCAATGCAAATACCTAACTCACCCTCTCAGTCTATTATAAGGTTTAAGCTCAATACATATCACAAACATCCATTTATTAAATCAAAAAGCAAGGATTCTACAAAATAGTTTAAGAACAACTCTTATAAAGTATTTTGTTACTCATAATCACAAAAAATCCACCAAAAATCATGCTTTCCATGCTAAAAAGTAATAAATAGAAGAAGAAAAATAAACTAAATGGAGCCTTTAAGGTCTTCTCTTCACTCCAAGAAAGTTGGAAACTTGGATGTGGTGTTATCTTGATGATTTCCAAGGAAGATTGCGTTTTCTTCTTTTAGATGCCACCAAAAACCTCTTCCTTGCCTCTTTTAGATGTTTTATCATGAATGTTGGAGGCTCCTAGAATCTAGAACACTTATATATGTCAAAATTAAGGTTCAAACTTCGAGCATCCTTCACTCTTTTGACTATAACTTCTACTCTGGAGCTCCAATTGACTTGAAGTTTGAACTGAAGACTACTAACATCTTGATTTTCCTGTCCTCCAATTTTCATGACAATCGGAGGTCTAAAATTCTTCTTAGGAAGCCATCAAAGTCACCTACAAAAAATCCAAGAATAAAATCCTTATACCTGCAAAATCAACAAACAAATTGCATCAAACTATCCCTCTAATATGCTTAAAATCCACCTTTAAACACTAAAAAAATAAAGAAACAATTAAAAACTTGATATATCATGCAAAGATGTAAAAGATGAAATTAATTAAAGCTAAAACAAAGACAGAAACACTTAAAACATAAAAAAACAGCCAAGAAATATAACCCTAAAGCACACTTATCAACTTTTCATAATTAAGAACAAGGTTAGTTTCAAGACATATTTTAAGCACAAAAATGAGATGACCTAAACAATTATAAAAGGAATCATTTACACAGTTGAATCATCCATAAATATCTTTATGATTTTCTTAATATATTTAGAAACAATACTTACCATGCACATATGAAATGTGGTGGCTGTTTTGTACGAGTTAAATGACATATGGCGATAAGCAAAGGTCTAATATGGGCAGGAAAATCTTTCTCCTACCCCTCTAAAGTAATGGCCACCTAGATATAACTTGAATAATCATCAAGAAAATAGTAATAAGCATGACCAACAAGGTGCTCTAACATTTGATCAATAGAGTGCAAAGGAAAATTATCATTTCTACTTATTGATTCGAGTTTATGGTAGTCCACGAAAAATCTCCATCCATTTTAAACTCAAGTAGGAACTATCTCTCCACTTGTATTCTCTATCATTTAATGCACGAATTTTTTTAACTAGGGGAGGTTTCAATCTTAGTTTTGATGATAAAAAAACATCATTATTACTAATGATTTGAATTTTCATGGTGAAAATCAAAGATAGGTTATTTCAAGATGATTCTATATGCAAAGCTTGAAGTTTGAAGGATTACGATGAAGCTGAAGGACGAAAAAAACATATGTAAGCTACAAGACCTTAGTTAAGGTGTCTTGCATAAAATTATAAGTTTCACTAATTGTCCAATTGATCTAGGGGCTCAATTTTGATCATGCATTGCACATAGTTTTTTAAAAGTGACA